>VMDR010017763.1:0-19777 GCA_007922815.1 Macrotus californicus
TCTCACAAGTAATTTTTTTCCTTTCCCTCCTAGGGTCAATCAAATCTTCGATTTTGGAAACTCAGCATTAAATGGGTACAAGGTAGCTGTAAGCGATTCTGGGGAAGGTAAGTGTGGCCATGATGGGTTCTCAAACTCCCCAGTGAGGTCAGGCCGTGAGATTACCTGTAAGAAGGATCTGACATGAAATGGCAATTCACCAGTGTCACCTGCATGAATCGGAGCCGCCCAACCATGTTATTCATGGATTCTCCTTAGGAGCTAATGTGACCAAATTCATATCACAATTCCTGCCTTTTTGCCCTCTTGAGTCGGTGTGTATCATTTCCAAACTCATTTAGTATATTCTCTGTTTTAGGTCAGCTTACCTAAAAATACTTGCAATACCAGTAGCTTTCCTACGTCTCATCGTTTGGACATTATTTTCGGTATGAAACTATTACATTACAACAGCGATGGAAACAGCACTTGCGCTCACCTTCAAATAATCCATCAGTGAGTGTGAACTGCACATCAGTGTGTACTGCAGAGACAAAGCCAAGATGGACTCACACACGATCAGCTCCCCAGGCACAGACTTACATTCACTTGCCACATTTTCCCAAGGCCCAGGGAAGATCTAAACGTGGGTCTTTAAAACAGTTAACTTGTAATAAGAGTGTGCTCCCAACTCCTACCAGGCTCTCAGTTTATAACCACACAATCCCTTTCTGAAATTCACCCCATCCTCCTCACCACCTTAAAAGCTGCACGAGAGGCTCTTTGTGATGGTGAATCAATACCCAGAACTCACAGGATCCCTCCCTGGGCTCTGGTCCCAACCACAGACTAACACTCCCGACTCAGGAGAGAGCAAGGGCAGCCCTCATTTTAGTGGGGCACACACACAAAGGAGCCCTCCTTTACATTAGAAAAGAAGTTAACGTCACAGAACGTTTGCCTAGAAAAGATATGTAATAAAGTAATAATATCAACAAAATAGCTATTACCAAAGCAAAGCTTTCATCAATAAGCTTCCAGAACTTTAAAGGAGGAAAATGGCTTCACAAAATGGTAGTCCAGGTTCCCACAGTGTGGACACTGCTGGACGTTGCTGTACTCAGAGAAGTACTGCATCCCAATCCGCACGTCGATCACGGGCTTCCCGCAGTGCTTGCAGTTCAGCCGGGCCTGCGGGGAGACACCACACAGTAAGCCACCACACCCTCGGCCTCCCAACACTGCCCAAGTCATCAGAACCCAAATGCAA
This sequence comes from Macrotus californicus, assembly GCA_007922815.1. Taxonomy (NCBI): domain Eukaryota; kingdom Metazoa; phylum Chordata; class Mammalia; order Chiroptera; family Phyllostomidae; genus Macrotus; species Macrotus californicus. The sequence goes on from VMDR010017763.1 coordinate 1,250, forward strand.
GGTCGTTATAACTGGGAAACTGATCTGGAGGTCAGTAAAGTACCCTTTTACTACCAAAACAGGGTAGCAAAGCATAGGACATGTGTAAGATGGAGAGTCAAGTATTCATCACTAGTCTGAAGGTTAACTCCTGATTTCTCTCCCCATATGAAGCACTGCCACAAGCTTCTCCTACTCGCAGGAAGAAAATGTAGACTTGCACTGCCTAAATTTCTCCACTGAAGTCTCCCTAACAACAGGACATACCTTCCCTCCAGATTTCAAAAAGCGGCTGAGGCTGACTCACCCCGCCAAACCTGTATATACTTCTTGGAAGATTCTAAGTTTATTTTAAAATTTCATATATATTTTTCATTCTACCCCTCACTATATTTATGTGTTCTCTTTGTAAAAATAAAATTTCCCTAAAATGCTCAAGCAAAATTAACAATCCAGGGAGCAGAGCTTCATGCACCCGGCAGCTCTGGAACCCTCTAGCACGGTGCATCCTGATTCATGCCCGGGCCTCTCTTTCAGGGCATGAGAGGAGAGGCTTGCACCAACAGGCCTTACCTGAATAACCAGACACAATAAATACAACAGATTCTCAATTTGGATTCATTCCAAAAATGTAACAGGAAAGTATAACCTCATTTTGCCCTCAAAACACTCCTGTGCGGTGGGTAGTATTATGTGAAGTTATAGATGATGAAACTCAGGCACACGGGGAAAAGTAACACCCATAAGGAGAAAGGCGGAGATTCGAGCCCAAGTAGCTAATTCCAGAGCCCGCGCTCCGAGCCTGCCCGACTGTAACCTGAGATAACCTCCCTTGTAACTGACTAGTATCTCTTTGAACAACATTAAAAGTGAGATTCTGGGCAAACACCTATCTTTAACTTGTTTATACCTTTCTATAGCTAATCATTGCTTAGTTTTGCCTTAAAATTTTACTGGAAGACTTGGCTTTATCCCTTAGTAATGACTAACACTTATATCTGCACAACAAATATAGTTAATGGATATTTTTAAAGCCAAACAACAATCAAACATGTTTTCCATTTGAGTGGGGGGGGGGATAAAGGTCTGGGTTTAAATTGTTTTAGGGAAGAAAGATACAGTAAGTGCCAACAGGCTGGGTGTGACAGGGTGCCACTCGGCTCTTCTCTCCACGGTAAGGAAATAATCCCACTGCCTTTCAGTGGTGAACTAGAACAAACACCAGCCTGGGAGTCACAGGTTGCAGTTGTGGCTCTGACACATTTATGCAAAATGTTCTAATTTTCTAAGCCTCCACTGTATGTGGAAAACAAGGAGTGTGGACTAGATCTCCCAGGTCCTTCCAAGTGCTAACACTCTAGAGTTACAGACCCAAACTTTCCCTCATTGCCTTGCTTCTCTAACAGACAACCTTCACTGGAGTATGTGTGAAGAGAAAAAAGCCACTTCCTTTTGTTCGTCTCACCTCAAGAGCTAGCATTAAAGCAGGGTCACAAAATGCTACCGTGAATAACTAAAAGACTATGATATCTCATTTCCAAGGCCAAGTTTTAAGACGGAAACAGGGCCCATGTGTTAGAATAGTGTTCAAGTAGTCAGTCCTATCTGGAATCCAATGACAGGCTACAGATGGCCATTTAGGTCTGTCATGGCTTATGTCACTTTAAAGATCACAAAGTACAGCTGAAATACCAACTCCGCCAACCTTTTAATTCCACCAGCAACAGATATCTTCTGAGTAAACTGTGAATAGCAAGGATATCCTCTTTACAAAAATCAAACCATAACGCCGAAGATGCAAAACTATGTGGTGCATTAATGAAGGGTCCGTCACTTTATCAGAAGCCAGTCTTGGCTACTGAAGAGCCAAAGAAAACCTCTCTCCTGTGCATAAGGATCGAGGAACCGCATAACAAGTGCCTGCTCCTCCTGAGCATGTGAAAATATGAGTAAACCAATGCATTTCCAAGGATTTTGTTGTCTCCTGTGTTTCCATGAACTTCTTTAACTTGCATGTTAATATTTCCCCTTTTCCTGATGACAGCTAGATTTCAGATGCTCTCTTAGCAGTGCTCAATGCCTGCTCCTAGCAGTGCTTTAAAGGTTACAAATCTTTACGTCAGCCTCAAACACCATACAAGGCAGGCAATTCCTGGGTAACTGTACTGTCCCACAGGAAGGAAACCAAAAGGAAATCTTGTCTACTAAAGAAAGTGAAGCTTTCTGCTTCCTTCTAAATAGTAACTTTTGCTTATTAGGAATGGGTATATGTTAACCACACAAAACATTAGAAAACAAAAGTTAGCAAAGAGAAAACTGAAGAACCACTCAGCATCCTACATCCGGAAACCACCTGATAACTGGTTATCAGATCCCTCTTCATGTTCACTCTTTACAAATTGAAGCACTTATAATCTACTTACATAACATTTGTAATCATATTTTTTACTGAGACTATTCCCACATTATTCTACAATACCCCTTTCCATGACCACATAGTAGTCCAGGAACGGCTGCACCACACGGTAGTACATCAATCACCACTGGTGGACTACGTAGGGATCTGGTGAATGCTCACTATTACAGCCTGTGCTCTCTGCCTCCCCCGCCCCATTTGTAATGCTCATTCTAGCTCCTCGATGTACGCCTGGGGGCAGAAGCCTAACGTCACCCCCTGCTTGTTCTGTGGGGTCCATACCAACCTGACAGCACGGAGAGGCAGCCAGGATGTCGTAGGTGTACATGGTGCCCAGCTGGTGCCAGCTGCCGTCCCACCGCGACTTGCACTTGATGCAGATGATCTTGTGAACCCCTTCCAGGCAGTCCACGCACACGGCGTACAGGTGCATGAGCCTCCCTGTGCACAGAAGACACAGTGCTGAGAGTGGCCGTCGAAGAAATCACCTTTTGTCTCCAAAGGAGATTAAAAATTGGCTCATCCATCCATTGTAAACACATTTTATCATTTGGCCAAAGAGCAAAACAGGTATCACATATCCCCAAGTTGTCCTTTTAGAATAATGATAAATTGCAACTATTGTAATGAAACATGTACTTTAAGTTCAATTAAATAGTGCTTTAATTCCCTTTCCCAAAAAGTGTTGCCAGGTCTAAAATTTGGACATCCAAACTCAAATGACCAAGCGTCAGGTCCTCAAAACAGCCTGTGACTATGCAGGACTTTCTGCCCAGAAGCCTATGTGTGGCACACACAGACTGAACCAGCAACCCTGGCCTGTACTCATGGGATCTCTCATCTATTAACAAGCCCCGTGATAAAGTCAAAGTCTGCCCTGGTATTGGTAGCCCAGAATTATACCACCGCCCAAAGTACTATGTTAACTGCCCTTGTCTCTAAAATTGCTCAGCCATCACCGCATCTAATTTAGGAACCAGAATTACATCTCCCTTGTAAGTGGTATTTCAAAAGGAGTTCAATGTCTTGTTATTTACTGGGCTCTTAGAAGTCGCATCCCCATTCCTCCATTATCTATCAACACCTAAGGAAAAAATGCCACCCAGCCTGTATGGGAAGGTTAGGGTTCGTATCATGGAAGAGTCAGAACGTTCAGATCTGCCTGGACAGTGTGTAACAGCGACACTGCCGCTCCCCATGCAGGGAACAGGAAGTTGCACTCTGCTGAAAACTACTATCAGGGGACCACACACCCCTGCGTGGCTTCCTATTCAAAATGGGCAGCTTGCTGCCGTCAGCCAGACCCTAGCTCTTCTCCTCTCCGTGCTAAGGACCAGTACGGCCCTCACATTGGAGAAGGGCACGCAGTACTTCAGAGACACCTTTTACAGCATGTTCTCTCCCTCTCTGAGGACTGGGCTTACGCATCCTTGTAGGCTCAGAGTCTGGCGGCGTCTGCAATGTGGAAAGCACTCCGTAACCGTATGTTGGATGAATGAACGGGCATGTTAACAGCCAAAGACTGTATAACCTTGGGGGCCACTATTGTCAAAAACAGAAGGGTAACAAGAGCTGCTTGCAACACCTCTGCCCTGGGGCACTGACAATGAAGAGGTCTCACACACCAAGCCCACTCCGAGTGGCTCGGGGACATTTCAGGATGTCAAGTCAAGAATCCAGAAGACACTAGAAAACACTTTATTTCCAGTCCCCCTCCTGGATTTTCTCACCACAATTCTCATATTCAGACACCCAGGCAGCTGCCAGCAAGTGTCAGAACAGGAAGAGACGCAGAGGTCAGGTGCCACTACTGCCCTGACGAAGCTGACGGAACTTGTGCTGAGGGCTTACCGAGGGCTGGCACTGCGCTCTGAGGCTATGTGAATCATTTCCCTTAGCCCAGCAATGCTACAAAGGAGGTATTTTTGTTGTTCCCACTTCAGGTAGAAGGAAGTGAAACTGAGAGATTTCAATTCTTATCTGCCTCCCTGCTAACCTCTAGACAAACCCATGGGAACTCCTGGTGTGGACTGAGTCTCTAGATTTGTTTCAGTCACTATTATACATTGTCCTAAATAGAGAGAAGTTTACAATTCTGAGCTCTAGGGTTGTGAGATAAAAAAAAAATAAAGCAGACTCCTGAGAGAACAGTCCTATGTGGTTCCAAGTGGGAACCGAGTACAATAAAAACCTCCTAAATAGATCAGTCTTAATGAATCATTAAAATCAAACACAAACATCTCATCAGAGGAAGAGTCAGAGAGCAGAGGCTGGAGCTGGAAGCTGGGGCCAGCAGCGAAGGGAGGGACAGTCCACACAGGCCAGCCCTGGAAACGAGAAGTTATTTCGGCAGCACACACAATCAACTGCATCCTAGAATCCATGGCCTGGAAGGCGGCCTTTTCTATTAGAACTGAACATGCTCTAAGGCCTCTGTGATGGAAGAAGTGGATTACATGGACTTCTCGGAGATGTGACAATAAAAACCTTGGCACATGCCAAGGCCGTGTAAAGAACATGGCAAAGCTCTTGATCATGGCTTGAAAGCGTACCTACAACCTGTTCTCCATCTGCCCTGCTCATTCTCCGCTCTGGAGCCTCTGCTCAACCAAATGGTTCTCTACAGTTCTCTATCTCCCGACTCTTTTAAACCACTCTTCCCTTGCACATTGCTCCCGTTCTCTTATTAACCCTTTCGGTACGGGTGCCGGATATACCCAGCGCCCATCTGATGACCTGTGTGGACGAGCACCGGATATATCCGGCATCCATCTGTATATAATTTTTATAAATTTTACTTATATAATTGATATGATAGAATTTTACATAACTATCTCTTAATATTAAAGTTACCAACAACACTTGGAAAAGAGCATTGTTTTATTAAGCATAGATCTTATATAAGGTTAGGAAAGTCTTCACACAAAGGAGGACTGACCATGTGCTATGTGCGCGTTTTCGGCGCGGCACCTCAGACAGCGGGAGTGTCGCGGCGGAAAGAGCGCTCATACCGAAAGGGTTAACACACCCTTGGTGTGGCTAGAACCTCTACCTGAATATGTGCCTTCAGATTGCCCCTGACTGCCCAGGCCAAAGTGGCCCCTTCCTCCGTGGAAGTTATAGGACCCCTTCTGCATATAATATCCAGGTGTCACTAGGTCCCCTGATGGTACTAGGGCCGTATGCCTGGGAGTTAGCTACATTTTTATGAAAGCATCACACATCCTAAATTCTAAGCTAATGAAAGGCAAAGACTGATAGTGCCCAGCACATGAAATTTGTAAGTTTGACTGGTTGATGAGTGAGTTAAATGAAAAAAAAAACTGTCCATGATGAACAGAAAAAGAACAACACTATTCTTATGTACCCTCTACCCTTGTACCCTCGCGCATCTTCATAGAGAACATTTCCAGTCTAAAAATGGTGAACTAAAGGTGTTTCAACTTACTACCCTCTAAAATTATCCCCAAATAGTACAAAGCACAAGAAAAAAACCACAAACTCCATCTTCCATGAACTAAGAGGTCCCTCAAACCTGAAGCAGAATATGAGATCAGAAACTGGATGGCCCTGACTGGTGTGGCTCAGTGGACTGACCGCCAGCCTGCAGACCGAAAGGTTGCTGGTCTGATTCTCGGCCAGGGCACATGCCTGGGTTGCGGGCCAGGTCCCCAGCGGGGGCCACATGAGAGGCAACCACACATGGATGTTTCTCTCCCTCTCTTTCTCCCTCTTTACCCCGCTTTCCAAAAATAAATAAATAAAATCTATTTTTTAAAAACGAAACTGAATGGAGGAAGGGTAAATGACTCACCTCTCAAACTGGACACCCAGCACAGGGATGGTAGGAAGAGGTGCAGAGAAGGAAACAGTGGGTACTGTACGAGTAACCACACATTCTATGCAAAATTTCCCATCAAGAAGCAGAGTCTATTTAATCACCCCCTGAGTTTCGGCTAGTCTTAAACTTAGCGATGTCACTCAGGTCCAAGCTTACGTTTCTTGGACCTGAGGGAGTCCCACGGAGAGACCCTCAGGAGAGAGGGACTCTCGGCCCCCGGAATGGTGTCCTGAGAATGCCACGTGAAGCCCGGGCCAGCCTGGGAGATGACAGGCAGAGAGAACCGGGATGAGCAATTCTAGCTGAGGCTCCTGGGCCAACTCGCCGGCCCACGCCAGGCGTGAGAGAGGCCATCCCACCCAGACAATCCAGAGAACTGCAGGAAATTACAAACCCTCACTGCTTTAAACCACTAAGTTTTGGAGTGGACTGCCTGATAACAAAGGCAAGACAAGACGCAGGGGATGAGGTGGAACACTGAAAAATGAGTGAGACGACGCCCTGCCACTCCAGCTCTCCTTCCCTGCTGAGAAGGAGAAGCAACCGCATCCACGAAACACACAGAACAGAACGTCATTTTGAAAAGCTCTTGGAAATTATAAATATGAGAAAAAGTCTTTATAAATATGAGAACAAAATCTTTAGGTATATATATGGGAATATAAAGTCAAGAAAAACTTCCAGAGAGCAGAATTAAAATAAAGTGATAAATAATAGGGCCAAAATATATATAATAAAAAAAAACAAAAGTAAATGTCCCTGAACTAAGACCATAAGTTTACAAAGTCAAAAAGCCAAGAAAGTGCACTGTACAATGAATGAAAAAATAATAATAAAGACCTGTATCATGGTGAAATTTCAGAACACTGGGCAGAAAGGGAAAATCTTAAACCCCTTGGGGGATGTGGGGAGATAAAGGGACAGGAATAATACTAGACTTCTCAGTAACAACATCAGAAGACAGGAGACAGGGAAGAAATGCCTTAGAAATTCTAAAGGGAAAATAAGTGTAACTTGGAAGACTATACCCATCCAAACAGCAATCAAGTGTGAAGACAGACTCAAGATATTCTCAGACTCTCTAGTCTTCAAACATCTACTTACATGCCCCCTTCCTCAGAAAGCTCCTAGGGGATATTTAACAAGTTGAGGGAATAAACCAAGGAAAAAGGAGATATGGGGTCTAGGGCACCGAAGAAAAAAAGAGAAAAGAACCGAAGAAATTCCTAGAAGGACAACTGTGTAGCCCACAGCAGGGACTGAGCACACCAGGACAGGGGCAGGAAGATGAGAAGTTTCCATGAGGGTAAGTTCTAGAAAAAAATGTCATTAAATGTCACGGGCATGTCGAAATGGTTTTGAGAGGTAGTTTGTATTGCAGCCTCAGAGTGAGAACAACCAGCCAAAGATTCAAAAAAGGCAAAGCAAATGAAACGTGAAGCAATTATTAACTTCAATAAAAACAAAAGGTGTCCTAGAATATACTGTACTCTATACAGGAAATACATGTACCTACACTTCTTGGTTCAACATTAAATATTTCCACACTAATAGTAAAAAAAAAAAAAAATTCCAAGGGTTATGATATCCTGAGAGAAAAGGAAAGATGCATGAAAATATAGTAATCCACCTTAAAAGTAAGTCAGTGAGTAATATCTAAAATCAGAGAATGAGGATAATAGTTTTAAAATTATGGTGGTAAAAACCTAAAGAATCAGGTAAGATTTAAAAGTGTCTCTGGGAACTGAGACAGCAAGGGTTGGTGGGAAGAAGATAGGTGGGCATGTATCATTTTCACTACAGGCTTTTCTTTCTAGCACACTTTGAAAGTTAAAGAGATATGACATGCATCCCATCTTTACATGAATTCAAGAGAGTCACCTGCATTGACAGAGTGCTCACCCCGTCATTCAACTTATGGTTGAAATGTCACCAAGTCCATGTATGGCATCCACGGCATTAATAAGCTCCTGCCCCTCGCCACCAAGGTAATATACTGAGTTCTCAATAATCTTCCATTTCCCATTTGCTGCTATCAAGAAAGTCTCATATTTCATAAATGTCAAGATTAATTCAAATAATCTAAAAACATCTTAGCCCTCCCTGACCCCTGCTTTCATACGCTTACACAGATCAAAGGGAATACATGGCTTGCTGGGCACATTAACACAGGTTTCAAAAGCAGCTATTTTACAGTGAGTAACATTTTCATACAGCTCCTTCTCTAAATTTCCTCCCAATTATGAAAAACTATACACCAGGAGCCCTCCCTTGTTAGTACAGTAGGACAGAAACAAAACTGCCCACCAGGACAACTGTACTACTGGCACAGTGCCCTCGGAGCGAAGCAGGCTCCTACCATTTTCACCACCTCACTGGGTACAAGCTGAGCTATTCAAGTGGTACCTTGCACCTGACTAGAACAAAAAGCACCATCAGTTAAAACTGAGCCAGAACAAAGGAATCCCATCGGGTTTGCTTTCCAGCTCTTAACAAACAGAAAGCAGGCAAGGTGAATTAACACCTGTACCTTGAAGGTGACAGGGAACATCGTATTCGATCTCATCGTGTCTCGATGGGCTTAAGAACAGAGTCCCGTCCACCAGTGGGAACTGTTCGAACACAGGGAGCGCCCGGTGGCACAGGGCGCAGTTCACAACATTTCTGTGGCTGGCGCTGAGGGCCGCAAGAATGAACTTGCGCAGATCCTCGCCCTGACCCATCTGGGCATCGTCTTCCATCCGCACGTGGAAAGTGTTCAACTTATGCCTGGGGATGTGAGTAAGGAGCTCAGAGAGGTCCAGCCGCCGCAGGAACTGTACAGGCGTGTCAAAGTGGCCGCCCCTGTGAATTGATAGACCAGCCGAACTGTAATCAAAGTGGGCGTTTCGAAACACATGGCCCCCAGCCATGGCCTTTTTGTGAGGCTCAAGATGAATGGCGTTCTTTAAGAATTCCCCAAGGTATCTGGAGGAGCGGGGGCCACTGAAGTGGGCAGGGGAGAGGATGGAGTAGCCGGTGGGCGGGGACTGGCCAGGGGAGCCGCAAGGGGAGCGGCCCCCATAAGCCCCGGCGCCGACGGCCTTCTCCTGGGAGTTCTGCCGGTCCATGGAATGCCGGCGGGGGAGGTCATGGTTCAGGCCTTTCTGGGGCTTGTTCGGGGGCCTGCACTTCTTTGCCTCCTCCACCGCCTCGCCAGGGGGCCTCCCTGTGTTCTTCTCTGACCCTGACTTCTTCTTCTTCTCATCCTGCATCCGCTTCACCTGGTACCAGTCCGTGTCCTTCTTTAAGTGGCCCTGTCCACAACGGCAGGAGCAGAAGCGGAAGGCCAGGTCGTAGCCTTTCTTGGTCCACATGTTCTGGCGGCACTGCTTCTCGTTCCAGCTGCGGGCCCGGCCAATGCAGTTGAACTGGACCAGGATGCTGCTCTCCCACTCATAGAAGCACTGCAGGTGCATCCAGGTGCTGTAGGGGCAGTGCTCGTTGTTGCACAGCACCTTCTGGTAGTCGTCCTTCTCCAGGTCCACCGGCCTCCCGAAGCTGCAGATCAGGGGTGTGGCACAAGGGGCTTCTGGAGAGAAACACAAACGGAGAGAAACTCAGCACCCAGGATGTGGGATTTGGCTGGCACCAAGTCAGACAGAGAAGCTACCATCCTACGTGAGCCCCCTCACGCCAAAAGTATGATTTTTCTGATGTCACGGTTTCCACCACTGGAGTGACACCAGGTATGACTAAACATTTGCCATTTGCTTCTGGGATGATGTTGTGCCAAGGGGATTTATTGCCTGATATGTGTTATCTGCTGAAAAACACACCAATAAGCTTCAAAAAGTCCAAATCCTTCCCAGTGGAATTGGCTGCATGTTGGTACTGGCAACAGGCTATCCTGTATGAGGTTCTCCTGAGACATGGGTTAATGACAGGCGGTTCCAGGGTTCTTTTAAAATCTAGTCACTCCAGTGGACTAGGAAATAAAATGATGAAGCTACTTGACCAACAAGTTCACACGGTAGCTCCCAAAGGGCCTTCAAAGCCCTTGACCATGGGGTTTAGGTTATCCTGAGTACCACGAGGAACTAGAAAACAGACTGGCCTCACCCCCAGTCTCTTCTAGAATGATCTGACACCTAATGGCAGGGTGTCTGGACAAACTGATTGCTGCTCTAACAGACTTACACTGCCAGGTCATGAAGTTGAAAATCTCCAAAGCAATCACCACAGAAAGTGGGAACACCAAGATTTCTCTACCCCACCTAACCACAAGCTCCACAGGTATCCATAAGGCCAAGCAGACCCCAGAAAAGAGAAACTTGGTGACACAAAGTAGAACTCGTGATGGGAAAAAACTATTTAAAAAAAGTAGTCGATAGGATTTACAGAGATTGGAATTCCACTGGATTCCTGTTACCTCAACGACCGGAATGTTTTCAGAAGGCCTGTCTGCACTAGTACCACTCCCAGTTGGAAACCAGTGGGCCTGATCACAAAGGTTCCACGTGTCACGCTCAATTTACACTTTATCGGTTGTGGCTGGGAAGCTAAATGAGGCCTGTAAGCCACAAAGCCTCTCAATCCAAGTTGTTTCAGAAATCTCACCCTGGTGGCTGCGTGGGAGAGGCTGGAAGCAGGGCGGCCAGGGGCTGGGGGTGGGGGTGGGGGGTGCTGCAGTAATCCAGGTGTAAAACGACAAGTGCCTGGGCTGCACCAGCAGCAGGTGATTCTCAGTGTTGCAGGTAGGCAGATGCTGATAGACTCCCGGGGACAGGTTTGGAGGAAGACTGGGCCGGCGCTGTTTGAACTTGCTGCCCTGGCAGTGCCTGTGCACCACCGAGGCGGAGAAAGATGTGGCTGGAGCTCAAGAGAGCTGGAGCTGTCAATACAGATGCGGAGCCACGCACCCACATATGGAGATGAAGTCCCTGGACTGATGAGCTGGCCCAAAAGAAAGGCAAAGAGTGGGAAAAAGTCCTGGGAAGTGACACTAAGAGGCTGGAGAAGAGTCCTCCACAGAGACCAATAAGGAATAAACTGAGACTTCACTAGAAGACAAGTCAGGAAAGAATTCCATCAGGGCAGTTGGAAACGCTAAGACTTGAAATGACCCCAAGTACCAGGTGAGACTAGCGTTTCTCATCCTCCGCACCGCTGACATGCCAGGCGGGGTAAGTCTTGGTTGTGGGAGTGTCCCGCTGTGCACTGCTGATATTTAACAGCACCCCTGCTAGATGCCAGTAACACCACCCCCTCAACTGTGACACCCTAAAGGTCTCCAGTCGTGCCAGGTATCCCCTGGGGACAAAGTCACCTCTGGTTGGGAACTGCTAGGTAAGATAAAGACCAGAATGAACAGCAAGCAACTCTCTGACACCTTAGTAAGGACAGTTCCAGTGGGATGATGGGGACAGGTATGGAGTGGACAGGGAGGTAAAAAAGTAGAAACAGTGCAGGTGACCCTCCAAAAGCTCTTAACCAAAAGTCTCACTGGAAGGAAGAAAAGAGAATGTGCAGAGGACTCAAAGGCTGAGACCTAACCATATTTGTCCACTGGGGGGATGCACACCAAAAACGCAGGGCAGCTTGAGGACGCTGGAGCGGGACAGGAGCTACTCAGAAGCCTTCACGACCTCACCACTGCCCACTGAACTACAAACACTATTCCACCCATCAGCCCCCTCCGTGCGGGATCCCAGCCCCTCAGTGTGGCACTCCAGGACCTCAGCAAAACGGCCCTAACCATCTCCTCTCCCTCCATTCCTGTGATCACTGTGGCCTCTCCATCTACCTCCTGGGAATCCACAATCCTTCATCTTCACTTGTCCACAGCCCACTCGCCTTGTGTATCAATACACAGCATGGACTCTGCATCCAGATTGCCTGGGTTGGAATCCCAGCAGCACTGCTGATGAGCTGTGTGCTCGGAGACAAGTTACTTAACTTCTCTTTGTATCAGTTTTCTGTGTAAAGAATGCAGATAACCGAATGTACCTTACCCGCTGTCATAAAGATGAAATACACTGACACACAGGTAGTGCTTATGTAACAGAGAGGCCTGCCAGGTCACTGGGCAGAGGGGAGGAATGCCAAGAGGGGTCGGGAAGGGTCGGGAACTGCTGACAGTGGAGGGCTGAAATCACAACTGAAATCGTGTGACAGGCTTCCATACCCTGGGGAGGGGAAGGGTAAACAACTAAGGCGGCTCGTGACACAGCTTGCACAGAGCCTGCACAGCCAAAACCATCACAACACACATGCACCGTGGAGGTGAGCACAGCAACACCTGGCCTGGGCAGAGACACTGTGCTCCTGTGTGCAGCTAGAAAACCACCACCCAACCCGCTTCCGGAGGGTAGGGGCAAAAACACCATGTGGGCTGATGCGTGTGGTGCACATTAATTAGCCTGATTGGCTGGGAATTTAGACATTTTTGCCTCTCGTGGGATCTGGGGGTGAAAGATTTAAAACAAAGAGCACACAGAAACTCGGCCTTTTTGGCATTCCCCTTGGACACCCCCCTTAGTGGAGTGGGGGGACAGGAGCACTCACAGGGCCTGGCAGGTGCTGGCTCGCTCACAGTAGGCAGCAGGCTCGCGCAAAACCATGAAACACACTTTGCAGGCAGCAGCCTGTGGGACACCGGGGCCCCACGCCACATGGTGCATGGGCCCTGGACCTCTCCCATTCCCTGTCTCTGAGAGCAGCACACAGACACGGGCTGAAAATGTTCGAGGGTCCTGGGGACACAAACAGCCTTGGACGCCAGGTACACACAGAGCCTCTTGTATGGCGAGCTGCAGTGACCTGGCAGTGCACCTGGCCCGCCCACGAGAGGGAGCAAACTGAGGTGAGGCAACGGAGACACCAGCCCCGCAAGTTCGCAATGCAGAAATAGAGAAAGAGCCTGGAAGTGGAGAGATGGGGACCCATTCACACAGCAGCCTTGGACTCCAAAAGGACAGATGAGAATGGGTAGGGGTCTATGGGCATGAATTTGGATTTCAGTCTTTTGGGGAACAAGGGGATTTCTGTGTTTTGCAGAAGAGAATGGCTTGGAGCAGGAGAGTCCCCAGCTTCCCAGAATCAGCCAACCCTTTCCCTTTTTCCTCTTCCACCAATCCCCGTGTCATGCCTGTGTACAGAAGAAGGCCACCGAGCCCCACTTGCTCAGTGACACTGAGAGCAGGGCCTGCACTTGACAAGCCTTCTCCCCTGCCTTCCATTCAACGAGGCCTACCTCCAGACACCAGTTTCCCCGGGACTCCGTTTCCCCTGCATCCTGACCCCCCAGGACAGTCTGGTCCCAACCTCACTTGAGTTCCCATTCTGGTCCCCACCATGTGATGACTCCGGAGAGAACACCTCTTATGCATCTTTGGGTTCCGGTATCACTGGGCCCAGGCCCTGCACACATCCGGTGTTGAGTACAGGTGCCCTAAAAGGGCACTGGCACCTGGAAGCCCCGCACGACAGGCACAGCAGAAGGAAGAGAGAGGTCTGTGATCCGACTCAGACAGAAAAGACCTGGACACACTGAAAAGCACAAGAGGGACTGGCTTGCGAACTGAGTGAACTCACTGCAGTCACCTGGTCTGTGACCTGACCATTAGTGCCATTTAAAATGTTAATTAGCCAATTAAACAGAGTTCAGTTGCTTTCATCTTCAGTCCTTCAGACGAACAGGTTTGAAGGGACATCTTGGAAACAGAATGGCAGTACCCAAAGTGACACTAACCCAGGACTAATGAAATCAAATCAAAGAATGCCTCAACTGTACTTCTTTGTTCACAATACCCAAAAGTTACAATTTAAATGCTGAGATGGACTTATTTCTTCATAAAAAGCATTTTCACATTAAAAAGGGCTGACTAATATGCAAAAAAATCCTATTTATATCTTTCTCAAAAAGCTGCAAATGTATCACTAGGCCAATACTGAGCACTTCCTGCGTACTAGGTCTCAGTAGCTGAAGGGATGGCAAATCCTGCCAAGAGCTCTAACAGAAACAGCTCCAGGCCCCTGTCCCTTTAACCTTGTCTAGGACCATCACAGCCGTGTCACCTGCTGTCTACCCTGAGACTCAACAATGAGGAGCTCCCTCTCCAACCTGCCACCCGCTTGTTTCCATCGCAGCCACTCTGATGTGGCCTTGGGGCTAGGCCTCAGAAACGAACACAAAGCAGAGGGCTTGTTTAATACGGAGTATATGCAGCAGACACTTCCCCGTGCACGCCTCCAGCCTGAGGGCAAGGCTCCTAGGAGCAGGTGAGTGACAGGCTGGGCCTGGGGATCAGTGAAGGACTTCTGACAAGGCTGCTACATCTCACACAGCCAGGCCTCTACACTCAAAAGACATGATTTCCCTCAAGGCTTAGTTCAAACTTACGTCTTAGCTGCTTCCCCTCCCCCTCCCAATGTCCACACTGGAAAGGCATCTAAAAGGTGCCAGTTCTGCCCCGACTAGTGTGGCTCAGTGGGTTGGGTGTCATCCCCCAAACCAAAAAGTGTCTGGTTTGATTCCCAGTCAAGTCACATGCCTGGGTTGCAGGCCAGGTCCCCGGTAAGGGGCGTATGAGATGCAACCAATCAATGTTTCCCTTGTACACTAATGTTTCTCTCCCTCTCTCCATCCCTCCCCCTCTCTCTAAAAAGCACATGTATGAAGTACCCATGGACATGGATAACGAAACGGTGTGGGGACTGAGTTTGGAAGTGGGGTGTGGACTACGTGGAGGAAGGCAAAGGGGGAAAAATTGGGACAACTGTTAATAGCATAAAGAATAACATATCTAAGTAAACAAATAAGTAAGCAAGCAAACATCTTTTAAAAAGAAGAAGGTGCCAGTTCTGCTGACTAGCTGTTTGACATGGAGCGGTTCCCTGACCTGGGAAGTGAGGGTGAAGAAGAACTTGCTCTCACACACTTCAAATACCAGGGTGGGCCAAGGCAGGTCTACAGCTGTGATGTAAACAACACAGTGATGAGTAAAAATAATACAAGGATAAACTTGGTGTTTCGCGCACTCACAGCGGCACGCTACCCCTGCCCTCTCCTGTGTGTGGAAGCACGCTGCAAACTGTGAAGCCGCGTACCGACTCTGCTGTGCCGTCCTGACCACAGCTTCCCACCTGTGCATCTGGCGCCCCAACTAAACGCAAACTGCTCCAACATTTTTCCTGCTTTTTCTGTCTAATGTTTTAGACACATGACAGGTGTTTAGAAAGTAAGTAAATAAATGAATAATGCCATGTCTTTTTTAAATTTCCTACGTCTCAGTTAACCAAAACATAGGAAAAGACTTCGTAACTCCCAAAAACAGCACTGGTGGCATTCAAAGTGGCACCGGTAAGAAATTAGCAGTATTACAGAAACATCTGTTTGCCTCCTGAAAGTCGTCTCCAAATTTATAAAACCCCTAGCTCTTAAGAATAGCTGTACCACAATGGTGTAAATGGAATCCACATTGATGGAAGGCAACTAAACCTTTCATGGGGAGGCAGGGGGAGAAGGGATCCCACGTTCCACCAGGGCCTGTGTCACACACATCCCCTGGGATTTTGGTCTAAGCCATGACAGCTTAACTAGTAACAGGGGGCCACATTCCTTTACGCAGAGGCAGCATTGCTGTACAAACACATGCAAGCCCTCCAGTGCCTGTGTTCACAGCGTCATCATCAAATACCCAGTACTCAGCTTCTGGGTCTCTCTGCCCAGGTGAAAGTAATCAGGCCTCACCTCCTGCTGGGCAACAATTTCAAACAGTTTTAAGTCTAGACAACAGGATAACTAGACTGAGGTTGCCGGGGAAAAGTCTGTGAGTCCCCCCAGCTCACACCCTATATCTCATCTCCCCACTCAGGTCTCCGCACTCCATCTGTTGAAACGACAGTGATCATTTACACTGGCTGCCCAACAATCCCAAACCCCTGGACAAAGGCATTCACCCTAGCAGGTTCCCCATAAACCAGGCAGCGCCATCTGCAGCTTTTTTTACCTGTTGAAATTAAATGTTTTCACCCCTCTTAAAATAGCTCTAAGCACCCCAAGCATGTGGGGAGTGTGGTGGGGTGCAGGGGTGAGGCAGGGACTCGGCCCAATTCATCCACGTAAGCCCAGTGCTGTGAAACTCCTTTCAGTGTTTGGTAGACATCTTGTCAAAGGAAAGTATGGCCCATTCAGACTCCGCACTCTGGGTGATAGAGGGCGGGAGGAAGGAGAAGCAGGGAAGGCTGAGCTCCTGCAGAGCACAGCCCGACTGCTCAGCCCCAGATGAGCTCTCCACAGACCTTCTAGACTCGGCCCTGGACTCTCTTTGGGGCAGACCCTCACTTCCGCAAGCTGCCGTAACCTATTCCGTCCTCCTGTGGCACCCACTAACCACACGCAAATACCAGCGGTTCTGAACAACGACTGCTCGGACCTTTGCCATACAGTAATTCCTCTTACATGGGAACACACCCCTGGTTTGCTGAGCAAGTTCCCTTCAGAGTCTGGAGCAAGAGGATCTTCACCTCCGACTTCCAAGAGGCCTGAGCGCATGGTGACTTAGGTAGGATATAGACTCTGGAGCCACCCGGCCTAGATGTGACTCTCAGCTCTGCAACTAACTAACTACTTTTCAGAGTCTGCCAAGTCACTCAGCCTCCCTGTGTTTCTGTTGCCTCCCCTGTAAAGTGGCAGAAAGAGCAGTACCTACCTCAAACGGTCGCCGTGAGGATTAAAGGAGTTAAGGCCACTCGAACAGTGGCTGGCACATAGTAAGCACCATTTAGATATAAGCAATTATTAGAAGCCTTATCACTTTATATTGCAATGCAGTGGTACCTTGGTAGTCGGGTTTTTTTGTTCCAGAACTCGTGAGGTGTGCCGAAACCGACTCATGCGAGTTCTAGCAAATGTGACGAGTCCCAATCAAGCGCAGGGCTGAAACATTTTTTTCTCATCAAAATGCAACAAGTACAGGGTTCAACAAGTACCGAAGCCGATGAGTACCGAGGTGTGACCTTACTTGATGTGAAAACCAAACGACTCTGAATGCACTTAGGGCAAAGCTATGCCCGGGAAGTGGTCACCCTATCTCCATACACAAACAGGTGCAAGAAATATACTTCTTCCCCACAGCAAGCAAGCACATAGTAATTTGCTAGATATTTACTGACAAGTTTAAAAGAAATGAAAGCAAAATTCTTTTTCTAACCTAGATGTTCTAACTCAATGTCAGACAAGTAAGTATATTGCCGTATGTAGTTTTCAACCGAAACGATCTTTCCTAAGCCTAGGCAGCAGGGATTCATAAAGCCTGGCTGCATCTCACTCATGGGACAGGTTCCTGAAGAACTTACATAATTCAGACTGACTACCCCACAGCCCGGGGGCAGAGAGTGGGGAAGGCACCCTCAGAACACACACGTCTGCAGTCAGTATTGTGTTGTCACTTTACAGATGCGGATGTTGTCAGCATCATCTCCAGTATCTCTCAGCTGCACCTCATAGACAGACAGCATGGCAGATTGTACGGTTTGGTCACACTTCTGTTCCGAAGTTACCGATTTTCAGGGTGTTTTTCAGCACCAGTATTAGCACACTTGGATATTCTGAAAGCTATAATAATGATCTAAATTATAAGAGTTATTTTTAAAACAACACCACAAATTGCACAAAAATCCTGGAAATTCTAAAAAAACAAGAGTTCACATAATATTGACAAGGGTTAGCAGGTTTTTCTTTAAAAGAAAAGGTGTGCCACTGGGCAACGAAGCATCTTTATCACTCAGTTGACCTGCTAGCTTTGCAAGTAAGAGATGGCCTAATGCATAATTTGGGGGAATGTGTTCAGTGAAGCTTCTATTAATATTACTTATGTCATTAGTTGAAATTTGCATAATCCAATTTGCATGTAATGGGCTCACACTGTACTAGAAAATAAATTAGCAGGCTGCATTTTCTCTCGTCCAAGCAGGGCCTGGAAGCTACCGGATCATGGCGAACTGCCCCACACCCAGTATTACAGACACTGCGTTCGGTGACCCTGAAGGAAGGTGGGTCCAGGAGCTCCCAGAACCAAATCACAGTCTCTCAAGATGGGAACAGAACTCCAGTGTGTCCCATTTTTAAAGCCTCCAGAAGAGACCCATGTCATCCTTCAGTACTATGTTCCAACGTTAGAGCGTTTTCCTTCATTCTTCTGAAACCCTACAGAATGTGATTTATTGCCCTTGTCAATGTCCTCCCCTTTGCCAGCACAAATATGCACACTGTGGCCATAATCAAAACTCCTAAATTATATTTTTACAC
>VMDR010017764.1:0-19778 GCA_007922815.1 Macrotus californicus
TCTCCGACATTTAGCTAGCATTCAAATAAAGATGTGCTCGTGCAGAATGAATCACATGGAAAGATTCACATGAAAAAAAAACCCTCAGTAGATATGTCTTTGTGAAGTAATCACATAAGTAAATTATATAGTAATGTGTTTGGCCAACCACCTACAAAGTACTATGGATCATTAATAGGTGTTCATTTATATTACAGACAGAAATAATATGCACAGGTAGAATTCACTGGATACCAATAAATACACTTTCTATTTCTTATATTGTAAGTCAGCAACATTTAAAGCAAAGCCTCGAATCTCATGAGGCTCTTTCAGATGCCATCTGCAGCTCCTTTTTTCCACTTATTTATTTATTTTTATTTTTTTATTTAATTGTTGTTCAAGTACAGCTGTCTCCATTTTACACCTCCCCACACCCTCCAACCCCAGCCATCCCCACTTCCCACCCTTGATCCTACCCCCCTTTGGTTTTGTCCACATGTCCTTTATAGATGTTCCTGAAAACCCTTGTCCCTTTCCCCCCCATTATCTCCTCCTACCTCCCCTCTGGTTGCTGTCAGTTTGTTCTTAATTTCAATGTCTCTGGTTCTACTTTGCTTGCTTGTTTGTTTTGATTAGGTTCCACTTATAGGCAGCTTGTTTTTAACAATACCTGAAGCGCTCATATAGGAATACTACAATTAAGTTCTACGGGCCACACTATACGTTTCAGTGAAAAGCACTAAGCATCGTGGTTACTTGTTCTCCTTTTAGACAGGCTTGACATAGCTCTTCAAGTTCATGGGCAGTTTTTGACAAGTTATTTGACCCCTGTGCTTCATTTTCCTGATAGGGAAAATGGGGTTGGTAATGAAGAGTGTCTACCTCATTGGGTTACTGTGAGAATCAATTGAGAAACTGCAATGAAAGCACTTAGTACATTGAACCCACCAACTGATACTATCATGATTTTTCACAGCTTTTTCTAAACCAGGTTTGGGGAGATTTATGACATACTTGATCATTGGAATAGAAAGGACAAAAAGAATAGAAATCTTATAGTAAATGGTGGTTGTTTTATAGGGGGATCTTCTACTCTGCCACAGAGCTGATCTTCCTCAAGCCCAGTCCAGACCCCAGTGCCATGGTGAATCCTTCCTTTGTGCTTCATTATGAAAAATTGAAGATCGTTCACACTAGCATGCATTTGTGGCAGGTCGTGGGGTGGCCGCTGCCCACCTTGCAGGCAGCATTCCCCCTTTCGTTTCTATAGAAACACTGTAGAGATCCAATCTTTTTTTTTCTGCACAATTTCCTAGATTTCTACGCTGTCTCTTTTCTTTATGTAGAGCCCCTTCTTCACCTGAAATGCTTGCTTCTCTTTTCCTTACACTCCCATAAAAGCCTGTAGAGTAGAGAAAGTTTTAAGAAGGGAAGTGTGTGGACTCGTTGGAGAGGGTATCCAAAAGAGGTCAAAATGTTCAAGGCCGTGGAGACTAACGGGGAGGCCTGTGGGTTCCAGACAGCGGGAAGCTCTTCACGAGATCCACGTCTGAAAAAGGAAGCACACTGTAGAGAAAAGCTAGTGCACAAAGCCACTGACATAGGCAGGGATTTGGATGTACGTGAAAAAAAAGAGGGGTTTGTCGCCTCTAAGCTCCAACCACTAAATTAATGTTGAATGTTGATTTTTGCTAATGACACAGTAATGTAATTCCCTGAAAAGGCCTCTGTACAATATTTCAGATATTCCCAGAGGTGCGTAGAGAGAGGGAATAAGTCAAGCAGATAATATTGTGCAAAATTAATTAAACAGGGACTTTAACATAAGGAAGCTCTGAATTGGAAAATACATGTGTTTTATATAAGCATTTTCTTCCACTTCAGTTGCAGTGTTTAGGTTTGCCTAGAAATCTTGAGGTAAAAGAATTTGGAGTAGAAAACGTCCGATCTTATACCAATACATAAAATGAGGTTATAAAGCTTCATGACAAGATTAAATCTACGAAAGCCCTTTTATATGTTTACATATTCACTACAATAAAATATTACACAATAGAAGATATGTGGGAATTTATTAATATTAAGTTAGTGATAATCAGTGTATCATAAACTGTAGTTAGATAATATAATAGTTGTGTTTAGACAATTAGTCATTCTTACTAACACACTGTCAAAATAAAAACTCGGAAGTTGACATTATGCTCCTCATTAACTCCAACCATATAAATCTATTTCTTCAGTCAACCAACATTCTGAATTCCACATTTATTATTGCTTTTCCTTTTCACTTTATATAGTGTTATGGCATCTATAAGCATTCATACCAAAAGGTATATACTTGCATGTGTGTGGATGATACTTTTAACTTAGTAAAAGAAATCATGTAATCACTTGGCCTCTTTTCTCCAGTCAGTATTTTATTGTAGTTATTGATATGTTTATATCTGCTTCCACATTTTTAATTATTTCAACTTGATCTTATTTTTATACATTTAAAAGTAATGCCCTCCCTTCATATTTTTCATTATTCTTTTTTAAACAAACACTTCTGCACTTATCACATCCATTGGATTCCACTCTTCAAACATACCTCCTGGTATTATCATTCTCGACTTTTAATTTTGGTATTATGAAGCTATTCTAATTCCAGACATTCAATTTTGTATTAGTTTATATATAGTTTCTCCTTTTGTTTGCTCTTAGAAATTCTTAAAACAATAGTTTTTAACAAATAATAAAATAATTTTTAAAACACTATATATTGTTTGCAACATCTTCTAAGATTTATCTATTTTCTTATTGAAATACTTTATCTAAAATGTTCCCAGTGTGGTCTTTGACAAATTGTAAGGGACTTTGTATAATAGAGAATACCATGTCCTCACATTTAAATAATAGCAAGACATCAAATTTTAGGTCTTTAGTGCTTTTAATGAATTAAAAACTCTAGTTTTCTTGCATCTAATGTTGTAGTTTAAGAATCTGATGTAATACTGATTTTTGTTTCTTTGATATGATCATTACCTCCTATTCAGTTTTTCTTCAGTTAACATCTACTAAATGCCTTCTATACAATGCACTCAGGCACTGGAGGACAGGAGTGAGCCAGAGAGGCATACCCATTCTTGGCAGTTGCCTCTAGTGCCATGCACTTGACACATACAAGAAAATGTTTTTAAGTCCAGTCTTAAGGGAAGTGTTATCTTCATTCCATTCTCTTAAATACTCTGCTCAGAATCTCTATGCCTATACATACCATTTGCTTTACCTGACTTTCTACTCCCAGCTCCCCATTCCTGCTGGTTCACAGGTGGCAAACAGAAGGCATGCAGGCCGAATCCGGCCCTCCAGCTTGTTTTATCCAGCTGGGCACCTTGTTTCTACCCTGTGGCAGTGCCAAGCTTTAGCTTAACAGTTAAGGAGCAGTTACATTCATACAGTCCTAAAATTGCATTCGGCCCTTTGAAGGCAACCTTGAGACTGATGTGGCCCCCGGTGAAAATGAGCTTGACACCCTGTGCTAGATCATAAACAACATCACCTGAAGTGATTCAAAATTCAGCATACTTACCTAGACTAGATTGTTTTCTCACAACTGTTGAAAAGTTATACAGAAGTAAATTCGTGTAGAGGTTAGTGTGATACAAAGAGAACCCACAATTAGAGTTGGGAGGAGAGGTTGCTGTTTTCAACTTTATTCCTCTACTCTGAATTGAGAAATGTAGAGAAGGCACAAAGAGCGTTATGCTTCATAATGCTGCTTTTCTTTTTACACACAAATAAAATGAGACTTTGTGGCCAGGAAGTTTTGTACAGCTTGGAGAAAATTATGAAGCAGAAGGAAATGAAGTGAACACAAAATAAATATTCAAAATATAATCTTGCCCTGGAAGACTCAAATGCACTGAATCCTCTATGAATTGTGTTCCTTTCCATAAAGTAGAACGTGATCACAAACAAATATATATGTGAATATGATCACAGAAAATATATATGTGTGTTTTATTAGCTACCTTTCTCGGTAACTGCGACAAGCGTCAGCCACAGATTCAGAGAAAAGAAGAACGACAGTTTGAATTTACTAGGGAAACTTGAATATCCTTGAAAAGTATGTGAACTTTATTTTTAATCAAATAATGCAATTTGATATATACCTTATTACAACGTATCGTGAATAAAATACTACAGTTCTAGGCCTTCTGGGAACTCAAACATGATAATTGACTTCCAGAGGAAAATCAACAAGCACCAACCGTCTATTTTTCCAGCTAAGTTAGACTTCAATATTGGAAACCTAACACAATAACACATGGCTTACATCCCCTTCTGCTAACCTGAGGATCACCTGCTCGCGAAGGTTTTACCAGATGCAGTGTAGCTCTCTGCTAAAGGGGAAGGTTACACAGCGTTCTCCTGGAGATCAAGGACGGCCTGTTTATATCCTACGGAATCTGGCTGTGACTGATCTGCACATGACAGAGGCCAGTTTTCTAGTTAGCACCTTCATTTGCACCCAGAGGTGCTAACTACCTGAGAGTGTCTCAACTCACAGGGTGTGTGTGTTTGTGTGTGTGTGTGTGTGTGTGTGTGTTTACTTCATTTTCCTCTGCTTCCTATTTACCTAAAACTGCACATACCTTCTTCCCACTCATAGCAATTGGAAAAATACATTTTAAATAATTATAAAGGAAGATAAGATTAATACATAACCCAGTGAATAATTCTAAAGCTGAAGGAAGAGGTCTTCAACCAATAAAATTTAACACTTTGGGAACCATCATAGCTGGTCACCTCAACACAGCAGAACCGTGTATGTTATATGAGAATTTTTTATTTCAATAAAGTTTATTAGAATAAAATTGGTTAATAAAATTATATATATTATAATACACCCACATACAGGAATACTACTCAGCCACAAGGAAAGATGAAATACTGCCATTTCCAACAGCGCAGATGATCTTGAGAACATTACGCTAAGCAAAATAAGTCAGACAGAAAAGGTAAAGAACCGCGTGATTTCATTCATTTGTGAAATATAAAACTGAAAGCAACAAGTGAACAAATAAGACAAAAATTCATAGACAGACAAACGTATGTAAACATTTTTGTCACATATTCTTCAATGTGGGGCTTCTAGTTTAAAAAAAAACTATTCTAGAAAGCCTCATTATAAAGTAGAGTTTTCTTAGGATAATTCATAAACATGAATATGTGGGAAAAACATTAACAAGTGATTATTTTGATTTCCACAATGATAAAAGTAAACATGAAGATTTTATATTTTATATTGGAATAAGAAGGCTATCAAGCGTGTTGGAAGTATACAGTTTATAAATTGGTTTTAATTAAGTATTGAATATACAATAAGAATGTTTATAAACATTGTTTAGGGATAAATAGTTACAATGCAATCAGCACTATGTACCTACCATCCAGGTTAAGCAATAAATATTCCCATTATTTTAAGGCCCTTACAGGTCTATCACTGATCCCAGCTGCGAACCCTCCTGCCCCAAAAAGCAACCATACTCACCAATTTAGTATTTTATCATTCCCTCACTGTTCTTCATAGTTTTACCACACTGGTTAATATCACCAAACATAATATCCTACTTTACCCGTTTTTAAACTTTATGTAACTAAACTTGCCTTTTCCAACTCAGTTGATGCCCCTAACAGATTCATGCTGTTGCATGCCACTGTAGTTTATTCACTCTTACTGCTGTGTGAGAACTGCCTGATGTGACCGTCGTGTTTCCCCTTCTATTCTACTGTGGATGTGCACTTGCTACTTCCCTAGCATGGTGTCGTTATCAGCGTTGCTGCAGTTAACATTTATGCGTGTGTCTCCTGGCTCACGAGTTGTGGGACACACAAGTAACAATCTCCCTTAGGTTTGTAGCTAGGAGAGGCATTGCTGAGCCATGCATGTGCATATGCGCATTTTACTATTATATGCCGAATTGTTTTC
Source organism: Macrotus californicus (assembly GCA_007922815.1). NCBI lineage: Eukaryota > Metazoa > Chordata > Mammalia > Chiroptera > Phyllostomidae > Macrotus > Macrotus californicus. The sequence goes on from VMDR010017764.1 coordinate 5,957, forward strand.
CCAATCTGTTTATTTAAACCATGGGCATTAAAAAATTCTGCCTGCTCCATGTCGTTGCCAAACCTTGATAATATGAGACTTTTAATTTTTGCCAGTCTTGTGTCTCACTCTTGATTTTAATGTGTATCTCTGGTAATTAATGAGATTGAAAATACATGATGATTCTCTTCTGTGCCCTGCTTATTCAAGGTATTTTTTGTGTATTTTGTGATTTTTGGCCTTAATTTCATATTCTTGGAAGCTTTAACTGTGGGAATTCTTTGATGCCGGAGTCAAATGTGGGTTCATCCAAACAGAGTTTGCATTTCCTCCAGACACTTATCATACACTTAGTCAAGCTGCAGCAACTTGAAACATTTGGCTGGAGAGTGTATTTGGATCCCCCAAGCAGAACAAATTCAGGCTGCAAACCACACATGAGGGCTTGCTTATGGCTACTGAAAATTTTAAGGATTTTTTCTCCAATCAGTGTCTAGGTTCAAGGCAATTATTCTTGCTATTACCTGGAGTGTACATGGCCAATGGTGAGTTACTTTAAGACAAAGGTGCGGGCTTTTAGTTTCCCAGATTCCTGGGCGTGAGAACAATGTTGCAAAGGCATCATTCCCATTTATTTACTCGGGACCTCCAGCTATCAGCATCCCTAACTTTTACCTCATCTCCTAGAAGGTTCCACAGTCACCCCCACTCAGTGAAACATCCCTCCACGGGGAGCCTGGTCACCTTCCTAGAGAACAAGCAAACCAAGCATCTCAGCTTCCTACACAAAAGAAAAAATCTGACTGTGATAAATGCATCCAGAACTTTGCATTTGGAAAACCTACAAACTACTTTAAATTCAACAAAATCCTTAGATTTTATTGTGCAGTTGAGTGATACATGTATTTTCAATTACTATAAGGGACATTTCCAAATTTGCACTAAATAAAGCCTTTCTCTATACCTGGCACCATGTTCCACATTTCATACTCCCCTTCTTCTCTGCCTGTGTCAGGACATGGAAAATTGCTGTTTCCCTGAGTATTATGATGTCACATGGAGAATATTTTTATGGTCAGAAAAATGTATTTCTCTTGTAACTGAGCAACCTGTTTTCTATTTTTCATTAGAATCAAACTCAGTTTCTATAGCTGGATGGATCACTTTACTAATAACAATTACCACTTTTTCTGTGTCTACTATCTGCCAGACAACACATTAGTGTTGTGCCCTCACTGATCCAAGCCTTACAACTCATCATGGTGGACCCAGATTGCCTGGCTAGTAAGTGCTTGAGCTGTGTTCCACCTGGGTCACTGCTTGCACAGTCTCTGCCTTACACAGTACAGCACTACCACACGTTGTGAGCAAATAGCCTCTCCATTGTTCAAATCCAGCAGGTGACTAGAGAATTAAATTATTTCTTTCAGCATAAATAGGTTTCACAATGTTTGGCAAATCACAATGGAGCAAGCTTTTACTGTGAAATCTTAATTCACGTCCATGCACAATGGACGGTTAGCCTGAAGCCTTGTATTATTAAATAATTATCTAGTTAAATCACCTTATGTATCAATCTATCAAATTTGGAATAAAGAAATGGCATCACCAATTTTTCTAGCCTTGGTTTTTACAAACAACTTCCATTGCTCTCCTGCTATTAAACTGTTGTCACATGCACACAGAATATGAAAAGGTTTCTTCTGAATGTCACATAAATAAAAAAAGAACACCTTCACAAAGGAGTGAATGATCACGGCCTCAGTACAACTTGATATACACATAAGTCTGTCATCTCTTAAGCTTTCCTGTGCTCCAGTTTCCCCCCTTTAAAATGGGCTAATACACATTTAACTTCTCTCAGGTAGGCAGCAACAATTCAACTAAGACATGTATGCAGAGTGAATTGGTTACTTCAGAGCTAAGAATTTTATAAACAAAAGGCATTAGCATGATTCACCTGTGCTATAAAAACCTCCCAAACGCAGCCAGAGTGTGAAAAAAATCCAGCCTAGCACATCATTGAAAAAGCTCTCATCTTCTTTGCTCTTCTATCCCAGCAGCATGAGCTTTAAAAGCATCTAATATACCTGACAAGTCGGAAGGAACCTTTGTTACCGACAGAAAAGTAATCTGCTCTATATGCAGGCGCTCATCCAACAATATATGACTCTCAGGTATGTAAAACCACTGAAACATAGATGTAGGTAATTGTCAGAGTAATTCGAATTCATCTTCAGTTTGCTTGCTTATTGACGCATTAACTTAAATCTAGTTTTATTTTCTAATCAACTTTGTATTGGTATGAATTATATATAATACAACTCACACGCTGAACTGTAGACATCAATGAACTGTGAAAATTAATAAATTCAAATAATAACTATGACAGTGATCAGCATATACAATATTTGCATCCCATCGAAAGTTGCCTCATGCTTTTTTTCATAGACCCAATTGTAACTCATTGGAAATTAGTCAATCTTATATTGACATAGGGAGTATTATCTTGTATTCAAAAATCCAGTGACCAAATTCTTGCCTAGGAGATGAGAGTTGGTGCAGTTGGGAATCATCTGTTATTCTGTTATTTATGAGTTACAATTTCCTCAAAAAGGCCCTCCCCAAATAAAGGCCTTATTATTTTCTCCTGTCACACCCTGACTGTTCTTTTCCTTTATTCTTCTTATCACAGTTTTTAAGTATGCATTTATTTGTGTATGTGGATACATATGTGTGTGTGTGTGTGTGTGTGTTTAATGTCTATGTCACTCATTAGACTTGGGACCGTCCAGAATTACTAATGATATTTTTTCTATTGCTGGTGTTCTTAACTGGTGTTCTTGATACCTGGCACTTCCCTGGCATACAGAGGTACTCAATAATTATTTTTAGAATATAATAAATAGCTGGTTCATTTATACAACATTATTAAGTACCTACTATAGTCAGGTGGGCAGCATTGTACTGGAGATCTTAGGATGGAAAATAATACTTAATAAGGAAATCCTACTTTGTTGAATCCACAATTATGTGTCTATAAAATAATATCTCAGCTATTACTGTCTTTAGTCAATTAAAATATTTTCTCTTTTAATTAGGATCCAGTTGACAACATGTGCGAGGGAAGAAGGGCTACTCTTTGAGATAAAATCATGCTCTATTTCAACACATTTTGGAGAGACAAGACTGACTTTGGGTCCTGTCTGTGCTACTCACCAGCTCTTCATCCACTTATGAGTCATGTAACCTCACTGGGCTGTGATTTCCAAATTGGTATAAGGGAGATAATAATAGTCCCAGCCTTATTTGGATGACAGAAGATTAAATGACTTACCACTTCATTGTGGGGATTACACCCTAAGAATACTGAAACACCAATTCAAAAGAATCTATGTGCCCCTGTGGTCAGAGTAGCAATATTTACAATAGCCACGTGCTAGAAACAGCCTAAGTGCCCATCAGTAAATGAGTGGATCAAAAAACTATGGTACATTTACACAATGGAATACTACACAGCAGAGAGAAAGAAGGAATCCCTACCTTTTGCGGCAGCATGGATGGAACTAGAGAGCATTATGGTAAGTGAAACAAGCCAGGGAGCAAAAGACAAACACAATATGATCTCACCTATAAGAAGAACCTAATGAATAAAACAAACAAAGGAGCAAAATAGAGCCAGAGACATGGAAACAAGGAACAAACTGACAGGGGCCAGAGGAGATGGTTAAGGGGGATAGGGGAGGAAAGAATAGGAAGGGCCTAGTTAAAGAATAAGTATAAATGACTCACGGACATAGACAACAGGGTGGGGATTGACTGTGGGAGTCGGCGATGGGTGGCAGGAGAGAGCAACAAGAGAAAATTGGGACAACTGTAATAGAAGAACCCAAAAATATGAAAGAAAAAAAATGACATAAAAAAGGGTTTATGTTATCTGGAAAGGAGAAAATAATTGTTAGTGTGATGGATTAAGTATAAACCTTGGCATCAGAAATACCACAGTTCAAATCTGAGTACTTCTCTGGGCAAGAACTAGGACCCTGGCTAAGTTAATTAGCATGTTCACGGCTCATTTTCTTTATCTCTGAAATAGGAATAATCACAGTTACCTGGTATGATTGATGTGAAATGACAATATTTGTAAAATGCTCAGATGGACACTGCCACCTAGCAGGAGCTCAATAACATAGTTATTTTAACTACTGTCATTTTTATCATTAAGTCTGCACTGTATGCATCATGCTAGACATATATTAATTTAAGAATATTTCAGAAGTAATCTGAGATATGTTTAGTATAATAAATTTTAATTATATAAAGCTATGTTTCAAAAATGTGAATAGGGTAATCAAATCAAAAATTCTACAGCAAGTTATTTTTATTAATTCACAGCAGAATATCAACACAATAAAGTGATTGCAATGATATTCAATGGAAAAGTGTGGAGTTGACTATTAGAATTTGAATGAGTAGTTTAACACTTTATTATTTCTTTCAACTCTAGATGCAAGGAATGCTCACTCCAGGGATGAGACTGAATGGCATTGACGGGGAATATATCATTAGGGCCAATCTTAATTCTTAAGACACCCTTATGAGAAACATAGATGTCACCCTTATGACATTTAATTGATTAGAGTCTCAGAAAAAGTCTCTTAGAGAGATCCAAACCTTGGCTGAAATCAAGAAGCCAACAAGTAGCTGAGCTAATATTTCAACTAGAGACCATCTAATACAATGTTTACCTTCTCTGATGAGTATTTCTTATATCTGTGCTGTTCCTGTTATGTGGTGGATACTACTCTAGGTGCACTAGGGATGCAGTGGTAAACAGCACAAATATTGCCCTCATAGAGCTCACTCACATTTTAGAATATAGGATAAGAAGACTGATATTTGGTAGATCGTACTTTCTCTCTATTATCTCATTAACTCCTGTAGAAATTTAGCAGGGTGAAGGCATTATCCCTATTCCATAGACAAGGAAACTGGAGGTTGAAATTGGGTTACTAAGATAGTACAGTGAAGGTCCAAGAGTGTAGCCTACCTCACCTGACTCAAGATTTGGTGTTTTGCTGATTGCAAAATCAATAAAAACTTCAAATATTATCCTAAGGTAGGGGAGGTATGATGACATTAATAGCAATAGAAAGAAATACAAGGCAAGACCAAACATTTATTCTTAAGATTGGTGGGGATGACAGTAAGAAAAGGCAGCTACAGAGCTATAGAGTGGAATGCAAGGCAATATCAACTGTCAGATGCCAACATTGAACCTCAGCACATGGAACACGTCAGCCTAACTTTCAGGTCCCTGCAACTCCTTTTCCATGCTGGGTGGCTTTCTTTAGAGACTGCAGAGCCGCAGTGTGGTAGGGCGGGCCAGAGATGCCAGAAATTAGCACACATTCCCCTTTCCCAAATAACCATCGAATAATGACTAATGGGAGTTGTTATATACATATCATTTGCTGCCTAGGAGGGATAACTATGAGGAAGGACTTCCCACGCTGGCTGCCAGAGTGCCCCACCAGGAGTCAGCTCCAGATACCAGGAGGGCTAACTTGGTCAATATCATCTTTTACTATTTCCCTTCTTTTCTTCGTCTCACTCCCTACTCCTCTACCAGTAATTCTTTGGGTTAACTGTCAAATAAATTCCCTACAGTAGAATCTTTGCACCAAAGTCTTTGTCTAGGGAGACTAAGTTACCAATTAACGTATCAAAAGAAGGGTGCCCCGCCAGCAGTCCTACAGTTAATGGGTCACTATGAGAGCCATATCTGATATATCCTTAAATCTCTTGCCAAGGGAGTGTTTTTCACTCCGCATAAAGACAGTCTGTGGGGCCATTTCCCTTTGAGGACTTCACCATCAGTGCTCTCTAATTCTCACTGCTCTCAGGAGCAATAAATGCAGTTTCTGCTTTCAAATCAAAGGAGATTGTTCCCTCCATCCCAGAAACAAAATCAAATCACAGTGAAGAATGCCTTTCTGTCCTTTCCCTGCTGCTGTTACCACCAATGTTTTCGCAATCTCCTCCACCTCTTCCTTCCTACCTCCCTGCCTCCTGCTTTCCCTTCCTCCCTGTCCTTCCTTCCCTCTTTTCTTCTTACAGTACACATAATCTTACCTAAAATCATAGTCTTCCTGAAAGAAGATATTTCTTTTGTTAAAAAGGTAGCAGATACATGAGTGCTGACTAATATCATCTTTGCTCCCTTGATGTCTTTTGTTGTCTAAGCCTCTCAGAAGATTTACAGAGGTAGGTAGAGGTAGCACATAAGAAAGAAATTATTAGCAGTGAGCTGTACCTAGAGCTCTTTTTTATTACCCAATATAATACACATAGATTCTTATTAAGAAAGAAAATCTTCTGTGAAGGAAATAATCCATTTCATTTTCCAAATGAGTACAGTGTAGCTAAAAGAAAGAACAAAATTAACAATAGAATTCACAGCCCAAACCCCTTGTCATTTCTTTCTTTAGTAAAATGAACACAGGTGGAGAATATATTAAATTTATTACAAGGTAGAAGAACTAAACTCACCCCATCATCTTTTTGTAACTGGTCCCCATTTGGCATGAGGACATTGCTCTCTCATTCATTAGATTATCAGAGCTGACACAACCACCTGTCTTGGCACGTGGGGACAGAGCAGACTTTCTCATTTTTTTAAAACACACAGAATCACTAGACTAGGAAACAATATTTACATGTGTGTTATAAAGGTCCTGTTGGCAAGTCAGTCCCAGGCCATGATCACAACTGATAACTGTCTCCACGTGAAGTATACAGATAAAAGCTCCTTCACTCTACCCCTTGAAGTAAACTCTAAATATAAATAAAACAGGTCAATTATGTGCTCACAAGAAACAAAAATATGACAGAAGTCAAATATGCAAATAACTTACTGAAGACAAATGTTATCGATTAAATTCAATGTGAGGTGTGCTAGAAAATGTCATTTTATTAATTGCGATATTACTCACCCTAAATTGACATTTTTTCCCATTTTCAATGTGAATATATTAGTGTTAGAAGTTTAAAAGAAAGAACATGTATTTATAGCCAAGAATGTGGATATTGTTGTATGATGCATATTTCCAAAGCATTTCAACTCTGATATGGAAACAAAGACATGGGAGCCAACTCCCTCTGCAATAACAGAAGTGAAACACGATCTAGGTTCTTGCTGCTCAAAGTGGGAAGCCTGGTCCCCTGGATGAACATCATTGTGGCAGGAAATGTGGCAAGTCAATGGACAAAACTGGTGCATGCCCTGGAATGCTGATTTTAATTGGTGGTAAGTAACTCAGAGCATTATTCATATATAAAGGTACATACATAATGACATATATTTGAGGTTTAGGTCATAACACACTCCACTTCTGGTACTAATTTATGTATAGTTATGATAAACTAGCCTGCAGTAAAAACATCAACTCAAAGTTAAAATAAACTCAATGCAATAAAAGTTTATTTCTCATTAAAAAAATGGACACAGTAAAAGTTGAATGCAAAATTTGTATGACTTCTTGAGATTAAACATTAGCATTCAGATAAGTTTTATGACTGCAGTTGGTCCATTTACGTGTAGCCCAACCCCTATAGGTCAAGTTCATGCCTCTGGCACTAGGGATACATTTTTGGAAAAGCCTAAAAAGTATTTCTAGAGCTTGGTATTCATGGTTGCAGGAATTTCAGCATACCTTCCCTCTGTGTATGTAAAAACTTAATATTAGATCTTAAATGTGGCCCTTTGGTCTCCAATATTTAGTTTTGTTTGGTAAAGCCAGAAATGTGCCTTGCATCAGATTCCTATTTATTTGTCTTGGGTAAAAACATTGAAAAGTGGAATGTTCATTCAGCAGGAGGAGACTGAAGAAAGAGTCAGTTAACTCCCATAATCACACTGAGCCTTGGGTTATATAATAGAAACTGAGGCTCCCATCCAACCATGTGTGTGGCCCTTCACTTCTGAGACTCCATTTCCTCTTTGCAAAATGTGGTAGATTAACTATACCGTATATTCAACAGACATTTACATAGAAATTACCAGGTGCCAAGTGCTGTTTCTAAGCATTTTTCATGAATTGACTAATTGAATCATATGACAAAACTTTATATTTAAGTGCCATGAATAATATGCAAAGTAAATTCAAGTAAGGAAATAGATGTAGATGGGAGATCAACATTCTATATAGTCTAATTAGGGTATGTGCTGACTTTACCTAATATTTTCTGTGTTATATTTGGAGTCCACTATTTTAGGTAGGAAGTAACATTTGAGTAGTCCTGACTAAATTAAAGGGCCACCTGTGTGATGTTTATGAGAATAACGTTTCAGGCAGACAGACCAGCAAACGCAGAGGCAAAATATGCTTGAGATGTTGAAAATGAACGATTTGCCCAGCTTCCTGGAGAGGAAGGTGATCCTCTAGCACAGAGACTAAAGGAGTAGGCGGTGAGATCAGAGAGGAAAAGAGAGTTTGGTTTTCTTGTATTTGATGGGAAACCAAACTGAGTTGCCATGTATTTTGCATGGATTTTCCAAACCTAGGCTACCACTTTACCTTGCAATAAAAGGAATTTACACAGATAAAGATACTACATTTTTAATAGTGTCATGACCCCATTATGTGTTTATATGTTCTTTTAGGGAATGTTTGTGCCTCCAGCAACCTCATCAGTACACCCTTCCTCAGAAGCCTTGGTTTAATTTTGGAAGGCAGGCAGCATGTAATAAGTCTAAATAAGGTGTGTAATTCATACTAACTCCTGTGGAAGGCACAGCAAAAGTACAATAGAATCTACATTCTTCAACATCTTTCGGGGTGATATGATATATAAAATAAAAACTTTAGATTTCTGTGATGCTGAGTGATAAACCACAGTAACAAAATACATTCCACTACTCAGGTTGGCTTCAGTACTTACAGATATGCTCTACAGCAGGGGTGTCAAACTCATTTTCACTGGGGGCCACATCAGCCTCTTGGTTGCCTTCAAAGGGCCAAAATAATTTTAGGACTGCATACATGTAACTACTGCTTAACAGTTAAGGAGTTGAAATTACATTCGGCTCTTTGAAGGTAGCCATGAGGTGGATGTGGCCCCCGGTGAAAATGAGTTTGACGCCCCTGCTCTATAGTGTACAATACATACTAGATAGACCACGTTGTTTTTAATGATGTTTTTCCTCAACACTCAGCATAGACACAAAGCACACATTTTAACTTGTGACAAAACTGGATTCCCGTCCCAGCTCCAGGGTTATCGTTTCTTTTGATAGGCATTAAAATTAAAGTGCAAAAGATATTTTAAGACCAGAAAAATATATATTGGCTCAATATGAAAAAGTAAAAGTAATAAATATTTAATTCAATGTCTTCAAATGTATTATATTTATATATCATTATTAAATTTGATATTCATAAAAATGTTATATTGGAAAATAAACTACACATTAGTTGTGAAGTATGCCCCCAAATTTCTGAGAAATCATACTCAATCATAAATTGAGTGAATGTCTTAAAACTAAATAATTACAATAATAAACTTGAAAAACCTTTACAAATATTACTGGGGCCCTAGCTGGGTAGCTAAGTTGATTAGAACATTGTCCTGATATACCAAGGTTGCAGGTTTGATCTCCAGTCAGGGCACACACAAGAATCAAGCAATGAATACGAAAGTTAGTGGAACAACAAATCAATGTCTCTCTCTCTCTGCCTAAATGAATAAACAAACAAACAAAGAAACAAACAGGAAACATTATACTTAATGTGATATATGAAAATATTTTACTTTGCATCATATATTGAGGATGGGCACTTCAAAATGAGAAGTGCTGAGATCTGTTATGTCTTAAAGCAGCTTTGCATGGCTCTTAAAGATGGATGAATGTGGAGGTATCACTTAACTTTTTTGACCTTCCTTCTTTTACTACAGAAGAGAAATGGAATATTTGTCTTGTTAGACTATTCTGAAAAATAGAAATAAGACATGAAAATCACTTAAAATTTTGTCTGACACCCAGTAGATCATTCAATAACTGTTGTCGTTGTTTTTATTATTATTGTCTACTTTTATCATTATTATTATGTCTGTTTTCTTTATGGTTCCAATAAAACCTGTCATCTCATCAAACTCTGTGACTTCTGTACCCCTTCATAGCAGGTAGTTTCCTATAACTCATGTATTCACTTTGTTAGGCCTTAATATATGCCATTCCAATTGAGTGATGAAAGTCATAAACTGAGAAAAATAGAAAATGATTGTTGAAGTCAGATTTGAATATTAAAAGCATGCTGCTGTAAATGCTAAGTTGGAGTTTGAGACAGAAGCTACCAAGCAGTATTGTGATTATTCGCGTGAGGTGATGAGAAGTTGGAAGGAGATTATTTGCATGGCTCAAGTTATGTGGAGGTCAGACTATTTAATCCAGTTTATTACAGGATAGATGATGGGTGCAGTGCCCGTGTTGTCGACACAGTTTCTGGATTTAGAGGGTGTTTAATAAATGGATTGATTTTTTTAGTTGCAAAGCATTAATGGTAATTTAATACCCAAAACTATTCATTTTACTTTATAGTGTAAGTTAAGCAGAAATCTTTTTCTTAATATTATTGCACATAAATCTTTCTGTAGTTGTTTCCTGTTTGGGTATTGTTTTCAGAACTCTTGTTAAGATAATTTGATTTGAAGTAATAGTGGCTTAGGTATAGGTTAGCTAAAATGTAAAATAATATGTTAACAGAGATTAAAATATATTCAAAAAAGAGTTAAGCTGAAAAGATAGAACGGAAATGGAGTGTTTTGCACGTGCAGCTGGGACCACCACACTATTACAAAATCCCAAAGGCTGCTGAGGAGAGATAGAAACGCAGCTTGTCAGAGCAGGTAAGAAGGTGAGTGAGGACCAAATTGAGAGACAGGCGGCCTTAGAAGAGTACATGCACCTTGTATGGTTCTTTGTTTCTACACCCTGGGTTTTTTCAAGTATATTTTTATTCATTTAGGAAATTTCTGTTTTTAATGATGGTGTGCAAATGATAACAAAGAGACTGACTAAATTAAGTATCCCAAGGACTGTTACTTTCAATGTTCTGATCATCAGATCATGGTGATATTACTTGTAACAATCCTCTTCTCTCTTAATTTCAGATTTCCTAAGGGGACATTTTCAAGGAGGCTCTAATTCCACCTCAGTCCTTTCAGTCATGGTCCAACATTCAAAGTAGCAATCACAGAGATCTTCCTGCTGTTGAAATAATATTATTCAAAGTCATTTGCTTGAGCTTTGGAGAGCTTGGCAGCATCTTCTCACTGCCTTAATTGTCAGCAGAGTTGGTTACTCAGATATCCTACCTACCAGAACCTCTGTCCAAGCAAATTTTCTAAGACTAGATCCAAACAGTGACTAAATACCCATTTTTCTGCAAATACAAATATGAGAGCCAAACGATGGGCACCTAATATGACCAAATTTTCTGCTGGAAACCTAGGCAACATAAGCAAAATCCTTAAATGTTCAAATAACATTTGACCCAAATGAAAGTCTATGAATTTATCCTAAGGGAATAATAAGAAATATCTATATGAGTTAAAAAACCACAACATCAATTATAAAAGTGAAAAACTGGAAAGTATATAAATATTGATGATGGTGAGCTGCTTAAATAAGTTATAACTGACTTACAAGTTACACTATAAGATGTGGATTCAATAAAAGGGAAAAAATCACATAGCTATTGAAAAAACTATAAACAGAAACACAGAAAAATCATTAATAAAATAAAGCTACAGATGACCAGAAAGCCTGAATAAATGTTTAGCCTCAGAGTAATAAAAAAATGTACATTGAAACTCTCAGGGATACCATTTCCACCCCAAAGTAGACTATGAAATTCTAAAGGGTTAATGCATCCTGTGATGGCCACGAAAGTTTTCTGATTGGAACTGGCACAGAACATTAGAAGGAGCTCCCAGGAGGGAAGATTCTAAGTCAGACACATTTGGAGTGGGAAATTTTTTTTAAAAATCCATAATGAACATATTGAAGGTATAGATTGAAGAATCATTAATATAATAAATTCGCTAATATTGCACCATACTTGGATTACAGCTTATTTCCTAAAAGTGAAACAAATACTCTATAGCCCAGCAAAAGCAGAGTTTAATTTTACAGCATTATTTTGTTGGAAGCAAGAAGTAGTGGCAGGTCCACCACATGGAAGCAGAGCAGCTGGACAGAAAATTGCAATGGGGGTAGCTACAACAGTGTCTCTAGCTCTACAGTGACCCATTGGCACTGGGAGACCAACATAAGACACAATCATATTTTTGAATAACAGTCTATTTTGTGAAGAGAATTCATTTGGAGTCAGAAGACCTGGATCCAAATGCCAGCTCTTCTTACCTCATCTGCGGGAGCTCACACAATTCATGAACTTTCCTGAATTTCAGTTCTAGTCGTGTTTAAGAGCTGGCTTAGAGTGGCTTGTGGGAGCCCATCCTGAACGCCTCTTCACAGTTCAGTGATGTTACATAAGCAATTTGAACTTAGGAAGGATGGATGCATTTATATCACAGAAACTAGCAAACATTATCAACCAGGGCTCCTCCCCCTGAAAGAGCCCATTGTGAGGCATTTACCAGTATACCGCTGGTGTAAACAACAGGACTAAGAGTTTCAAAAGTGTCCTGTGAAACATCACATGTATTGTGACGGTTTGTTAATATCACTGTGTGCACAGTGTTTGGATACATCAAAACTTGAACACAGAGTTTTCAAAGGGAACCTTTATGTCTAATGAAAGAAAGAGTTGAGAGAAAAGGGTAATTAATGAGGGCTGAGGTAGGCTTTCTAAAACCTAACATTTTATGCAAGTTCAGGAAAACATGAACAAAGAATGAGAGATACGAGAACAAATTAGGTAAAGGGAGCATGTAAGAAGCTCTGAAAAAATGTAGGTCAAAATGTGAGGACACAAATTTTAGGCAGAACTGAAAATAATATAAAAGGCATCTTTTACTTTTTTATGTTCTAGAAAATTCAGATGAGATTTTTGAAAGCATTTTTTCTCTTTTTATTTCCTTCATTGTTATTGGAACAAGGTGACTGCTCTCACCAATACACTCAATACAATGTGCTTGCATTATAATGATTACGTACACAGTGTTTACACATAAAAAAGACAAAATATAATATGAGGATATTTTATGAATAATTCTGTGTGTAAAAGTATGTGATGACAAAATAAGGGTACAGTTAAGATTTCAAAGTTTTCTTCAGACTGAATGAATGTATCTGGTGAGGATCAAAGAGGACATTTGACATTTTTGGCACATAAGTGACCAAAGGTCTCACTGGGCAACACGAGAAATTCTAGAACCCTGCCAATGTGAACATAAGTGGTGTCATGGTGCAACCGGGCCCCACCTTGTCGGCCCTTTTGTTTTATGGTCACTTATAACCATACAACTAAAACAGTAACAACTTGATATCAGCAGTATAAAACAAAGGCCAAATTATATTTTCTAGTATTTATAATTCTTCTCCCCCCATATAAAAAATAAAAAGTTAGTACATGAAAAGACAAATACAGGAAAAACTTCATATAGTATATAGATATAATTCAGTATAGGAGATTAGAACATTAAAAAACTGAGATCAGAGGGTATTCAAATCATCAAGGTATAAAAAATACTAAGTGACTGATACAACAAAAATTATCATCATCAAAAATTTTACAAAATTTTGCCATAAACCCCACTATGAGTAGATCTCTCAATTTCCTTCCCTCCTTCCTTCCTTCCCTCCTTCCTTCCTTCC
>VMDR010017765.1:7717-19885 GCA_007922815.1 Macrotus californicus
GGGGGGGGGGGGCTGGCACCCGTTTCTCCAGAAAGTCGGGTATCTGGGAGAGTTGGAGCGCGTCCTGAGTCCCCAGGCTGCGTTCACTGATATGGCTAACGAGTGAAAGCACTGACTTTAAGACGCGCTGAGACATCCCAAATTGATTTTTGATTTTGTTATTTTTTTCCTCGGGGGGCGGCGGGACCGAACCGGGTTTAAGGCTACAACAGAAAATAGTCATTGAGAAAAGCAGACTGTGGCCAGACAACAGAGAAGAAAATTTTTAATGAGCCATCCAAAAAATCTTAAAGTCAAGGCTTCCTACAGCTCTGCCAGCCCTACCCCGAGGCTGTTGCTCTGAAGGCAGCTGAGTGAGCAAAAGGCAGGACCGGTGCCTCACCTCGCAGAGCAGCCCTCCGCCCCGCAGTCCCATCGCACCGGCTCCTGGCCCCTGGGGAGCAAACGCCAGGCCTGAGCGCACCGCGCCGGCCGCTGCCGCCCGCCCGCCCGGCTCATTCCGTGGACTCGGGCGCCCCGGCGCGGCCGCGCAGCGCTCCTGCGGCGGGAGCCCTCGGCCCCGGCGCCCGGCTCTCCGAGGACTAGCGCTCGCGAGCGCACAGCCTACCGGGGGCCCGCGGAGCCGCCAGCCTCCCCGAGGCCTCGTCAGCGCGGCGGAGCCGCTGTCGGCGAAGGCGCCGGGCTCCCGGGGCCGTGTCCGCGGCGGCTAGCCCGGCCGAGCTAACGAGCCCCGCGGGACCGCGGAGGCGGAGGCCCGGCGTGGCCACCAGGAGCGTGCCGCTGCCGCAGAACCGGCTGGCAGTGCCGCCTTTCTGCCGCCTGCCGCTGCCCGAGTCAACAGCCGCCCCTGCTCTACACGGGGAGCGCCCCACACACACACACAACCCCCCCCCCCGCTGCGCTCCAGGGCTGCGCTGGAGTCGGAGGGGTCTCTCCCCTACCCACCCCAGTGCGTGTGGGCCGGCGGGCCCGGGACTCAGACCCAGAGCTCCTGCACCCCCGGGGAGAGTCATCGGCCCGCTCCGGGCCCGGCTGTGTGGGTGCTCTGCAGATACTCATAAAATTGACCGGGCTTGGGAGCCGTCTACCCACCTCCCTGAGCTCTGCTTATCGGAGGGGAGTGTTAATAGGGTGGTTGTATTGACAATACTCTAACGTTTGTTGCCCACTTACAATTTGCCAGGAATTATGCTGCGCGCATTATTACATCAGTCATTTCATTTAGTCTTCATACAACAATCACTAGGACTTGTCATATGTGCACCATTATTCCCATTTTACAAATAGGAAAGCTGAGACCTAGGATCAGGTGACTTGCCAAAGCTCGTTACTCGAGTTTCCATGAGTGTCTTCCAGGGGTCACAACCCAGAGCTACTCCTCAGAACAAGGGATTCTGCGGCTGTATCTCCCTTTGCTTTGTGAAGGTTGACGATGCATTTTAGCCAGTTAGAGTCTCTCAGAAAAGAAAACTGTTTACTTGGGTTTAATTCAGTGTTTCCCAAACTTACTTGAACAGGGAACCTCTTTAAAAAAAAAACAAAACTGCTATTAGTATGGAACTTGGTTCTACGAAATACACTTTGGGACACACTTGCCTCCTTGGTCTCAAATGAAAGAACTGGTGAGAAAGTCCCTACAAACTGCACAGCGCTTGGGAGTTGTGAGGGCATTTTTTATTATTGCCATTATTGTCATCATCATGCTCCTCATTAACTTTTTATGGATCCTCTCCATGGCCGCCTGGCCACTCTGTAGTGTATTAACTAGCTTATACCTTAATTCATGCCCACCTGGAAAAAAGGACATAAGATCATGATTAAATGAGTAATAGATGTAAAATTCTTAGAAAAAAAAATGAATTAGAAATACTGCAAGTACTTGCTAGAATCATTATCCCCATTTCACAGGGGAGGAAACTGAGGCACAGAAAGATTGATCACATCGAGATCATACTGATGATAAGTGGATCATAACCAGGCAGCCCGGGGGCAGGGCCTGTGCTGATACCCAGTGTACATTCTGCCTCTGCCCGAGGTGGCGGGTAAACCTGGATCTGGGCCCGCAGCCCCAAAGCCCGAATTCCCTGAGAGCATCCCTTCTCCACGTGGGGCCACCTTCCACTATCTTGACCATCCCATCTGCCTGTCCTAAGCACTGCCACAGCACCCTCATGGGAGAAGAAAGGGGACAAGACTTGGGGTTAGATAGCCCTGTATTGGCCCCTGGCCCCACTATTCACCAACCGTGTGATCTTAGGCAAGTAACTTAACCATTAGTTTTCAGGAAAAAGAGAGTGTCATCTAGCTCACAGGTTTGTGTGAGGATGGACTAAGATGATGAATATCAAGCACTTAGCACAGGCCCAACCCATCTGAAGCACTCAGTAAATAATGGCCCAACACCTACCCCCACCCCACTTCCTCCAGGAAGCCTTCTCTGACTGTGCCTCCCTCCACCCTGAGGCAGGCCAGGGTCCCTCTGCTGTGCCCCTGGCTTATCCCCACCTCAGCCAGCCACACCCTCAGTCCTGAGATCCTGACTCTATGTGTCTCTCTCCCCCAGAAAGTGGAACTCCAAAGAGCAGTCTTCTTCACTGCTCTATCCCCAGAGCCTAGCACACCAAGCTCAGCACATAGTGGGAGCTCAATTAATGTATGCTGAATAGATGATAGAATTATAACAAGAAACACAGCTAATATTAATTATGCAGAGTCCACTGTACTATGCCCAGTTCTCACATTTTATATGGTTTCTAACTCATTTAATGCATCAAATATGTGAGGCAAGTACGATTGTTATGAGTTAAGTACCATTTGAGGAAACTGAGGCACAGAGGGGAGCTTGGTAAATAGCGGAGACGGGGCTTGAACCCGGTCGGTCTGAGGCCCACGGAGCAGGAGGGGCCGCGCTGCTGCCTCTGTGCACACCCCGGCCAGAGTTGGCTCTAATTCAGCTAAGAGTGGGGCTCAAGGGCGAGGTCCCAGCTAGCCTAGTGTGATACAGTAATTAAGGGCAATAATGACCTTTCACAAGCAGCTAGCACTTTACAGTTTATCTCACCAGGCCTCACGCCAACCCTGCAATTATTACCCCTGAAAAATAAGGCCCACCGTGGCCTGGAGCTTGCCCAGGGTCACACAGTGGGTCAGTGTCTAGACCCCACATGACCTGTCTGTCATTGACCAGTCAACTCAAACTACAGCAAGTCATAATCTAGAAATTGCTCTGGCTCTTTAAGGAGGGAGCTAGCAGGACCCAGGTGGCATTCCTGGGCTACACTCAAGTGAGAAAAGGCACCATTTCCAATCATTAAAAGTTTGGCCAGGTGAGCAAAGTGGGCACCTGGGGGCAGGCAGATCTCCTTGGGGCTCAGGCCGCAGCTGGACCCAGTGCAGACCCAGGCTGCTGTAATTGGGCCCCAGGTGTCCTGCAGAGCCCTCGTCTGCCAGGGAGCCTCACAGGCCACTGAGGTCCAGCTCATTACGGCCTAATTGGTGGCAAATCCCTCAGCCAGCCTCAGGGACAGACCGACGAGCTCAGAGTAAGAAAAGTTTGAGCCTCTACAACCTCCTCCCACGCGGCCCACAACTGTCTCTGTAGTGACCCAAACTTTCCCAGCCCTGGGGGCACCGAAGTTTCCACTGGTGCCCAGGTTTCTCCAGATTGCCGAAGCCCAGGTGCGCCAGCAATATGCCACTGTCACCGCTGGGGCTGGCGTAACCCTCAGCCACAGCTGAGGTCTGAGGCGCCTTCAGGCTCCCCTGAGTGCCTACAGATGCCCTCAGCCTGGTGACGGGGCCCGTAGCTCTATCCCCCACTCCCCACCCCATCCTGGGACACTTGGTGGGACAGCAGCCCCTCCACACCCAGGGAACGGGGCCTGGGCACTCCTAGGCTGAGCACGACGTCCCTGAAAGGGAAAAAAATGCCTGGCTGTCAACCTGACCCCAGCCAGGTCCAGGGAAGTTCACGGAGGCTGCTCCCCCACCCCACCCTCCTTACCCCGTTCCCTCCCCACACCAGCCACAGGAGGAGGAAGGGAAGGTGGTGCAAAGATGACAACGGCGGCAAACCAATGGTTACTGCGTTACAGCCGAGTGTCTCCTTGGCATCAGCCCACTTGCTCTTCAGAGAAGCCCCAAGAGGTGGAATTCTCAAAACGAGGAAACTGAGGAAACTGAGACTCAGACCTGAAGCTCTCCCACCTCATACAGCCTTTTCCTGTAGAAAATATTAGCTTTGATGTGAAGCTAATTTGGCCTCCAATCCCTGCCATTTACCTAGCTGTGTTAAATTATGCACGTTATTTAACTTTGTTGAGTCTGTTTCTTCATCTGTTAATTGGGGACATTATCATACCTATTTCCTGAGATTGTGAGGTTAGAGACGGTGTATCTAAAATGCCTATCCTAGTCCTGACTCAAAATAAACGTTCATTCACCCTAGCTGGTGTGGCTCCGTGAGTGCCAAAGGGTCTCCGGTTCAATTCCCAGTTGGTGCACATGCCTGGGTTTCAGGCCAGGTCCCCCGTAAGGGGCGTGTGAGAGGCAACCACACACTGATGTTTCCGTCCTTCTCTTTCTCCCTTCCCCTCACTAAAAATAAACAAATAAAATCTTTTAAAAAGACTAAAAGATAAACATTCATTAAATGACTGTGATTAATACACTCTTATAGCTTGTGGAATGAAAAAGCACAGGATTAATAAGAACAGGATCTGGAGCCAGCAATTCAAGAAAATACGTTTGCTCCCTTAACACATGCCAGGTTCCGCAGCAAGCCCTGGAGTTTCCAGTGTTGGTTAGAAGCTCCCCTCAGCAGGATGAGACCAGGAAATAAGTGCAGTGGGAGAGAGGACAGGGCAGAGGTCAGTCTGAGATGTCACTGAAGCCCTGCAAGCCCAGCTTTAAAAGCTAGAGCCTTACCTGCCCACAGGGTTGCCATGAGAACCACATAGGTAAGTATGGTCTGCAATTCCAGAGCCACAGGAAATATCCCTAACATTTCACAGATGAGGAAGCCGAGATTCTGGGACCTCAAGTCATTGCCAAAGGTCACCCAGCTGGTGGTGGCTAAGCTCCAGGGCTTTTCTGCCCGGAGAATACTCCATAGCCTTCCTCAGCCTCACACCTCAGTCCTTGCCCTGCAGCACCACTGTCACACTGGGGCTGGCCACCAGGCCTGTAGGCAGGTGCAACGTGGCAAGCAGGCCCTGCCTTTTCCCAGGGAATTCACAACCGAGGGTCAGTAAGAAAGCAGGAGTTGCTCAAAACACGGGCAGAAAGGACACAAGGCCGGGGGCATGTGCAGGGACTGGGGGTGTCAGATGCCTCCCCACCTCTCCCTGCTCAGACATGTGAACTGTGAGCTCCAGAACCCTCTTTCTCTTTGACTATCCTTGCCCCCAAATAAACCCACAACCTATACAAAAACAGAGAGTTTGCTATAAACACACAGCTTCAAGACCACAGCCCCCTTCCAATCAGATGGGGCCCCACGATCTCTCTGAGAAATTCTCAGGTGCTCTCTGCTCCTTAGGAAAGGTCTGAGCTTAGTGGTCCCAGCTCTGTGAGGGGCAATCACTATGGGGCCCGCACCAGATAGCTCGGCCATCCATTCCCTGGCAGGCCTTGATATAAGGTGGTGGCAGAAGGAAGCTGGGTCTGGGACCTTCTTAAGGCCCCGGAATCATTGGTGATCACCAACTGCCCCTGCCAGAAGTAAGCAAACCTGTAGGAGGAATTGGGGACCCTGGAGGAGGGAGAAGGCTGAGAATCTGGATGGAGGCCTGGGGAAGTGACCCAGGTTGGTCCAAGACCCCCTGGGGAAGATTTGGAGAGCTCAAAGAACACACACACACACACACACACACACACACACACACACACACACGAAATGTGGGAACAGCAGCAATGGGGTTTAGAATCAGACAGCCAAAGTTCAAGTCCCAGCTCTGCCAAATCCTGACTGCATGGCCTTGGACAAGTGTGTGGCCTTTACCTGTTTTTCATCCTCCATAAAACTGGCTAGAGCCTACCACATAGGATTATCGCGAGGGATAGAGAGAAAGTCTAATGTTTACAGAGTCCACACTGTATGCTAGTAACTGCTAAATAAGGTACAGATGCTACCTCATTTGATCCTCACAACATACCTGTGAGGCTTTGCATGTTCACAGCTGTTTACTACACCTACCCAACTGGGTGTGCAATAAATGTGCTGAATGAATGAATGAATGAATGAATGAATGAAGATGGTGTTGGTGTTATTATGTCCATTTTTCAGAAGAGCACCCTGAGGCTCAAAGAGAGGAAGCAACTTGCCAGGACCACACACAGCCAGGTCTCTTGCCCAGGGCCCTGACACCAGCATGATCTGACTGATTCAGGTTCACAGTCGAGGGGAAGTGGGGTCCTCACAAGAGAAGGGTCCAAGGCTGAGCAATCTCCAACTAAGTAGCCAAGCCAAGCACAGGCTTCCCCTTCCCGCAGGCACAGTCCCTCCAGCAGTCCCTTCCCGAGCTCAGGGAGCCTCTGCCTAATGTGGTGCTTTGGTGCCACCTTGTGGCTGATCTGGGTGATGCATGCTGCTGCACCTGGCCTGGCCAAGAGGCCTTAGGATGCTGCGGTGAGCCCTGCAGCCAGAGAGCTGTCAGTCCATACATCCGCGGCCAGGCCCCAGCCCAGACATGGGTAAGAAAGGACAGACTGCTCCATAAGCTTCTCTCAGAGACTAAAGGGCCCCCAGAGCCAAATAACTTGTTTATGGGGCAGACCTGTGTCTGAGGAGGCAGGATTTTACGCATTAGTGTGAGGGAGCTTTGGATCTCAAGGGACAGCAGATTTTGGTGTGGGGAATCCTAACCATCCTTGACAGGGAGAGAAATATGTGGAGGAGAGTTCAGGACAAGGGTGCAATGGGGGCCAAGAAGGAGGAAAAGGAGGAGAAATCGTGGACAAGTGGACCACCTTGGAGTGCTGGGGTGGGGGTAGGAAGCTACCAGGGTATTCCCAGGCCAGTGGGGCTGCCCCAGTGCCCTCCAGAGAGGGACACAGTGTGAAACCTGGGCTCAGAGACTCCTCCTGCTGCAGCAGCTCAGAGCAGCTGGGGCAAGAACAGCCAGGGAGGGCTTCCAACAGCGGGTGGCACCTGAAGCCCTAGGCAGGGGTGTCCAACATTTGGGTGTCTCTGGGCCATACTGGAAGAAGAGTTGTCTTGGGTCACATATTAAATACACTGTGACACATAATCACAAAAAAAAATCTCATAATGTTTTAACTAAATTTACAATTTTGTGTTGGGTCGCATTCATAACCACCCTGAGCCACATGCAGCCCAGGGGCCACAGGTTGGACATCCCTGGGAGCAAGCTCCAATGGCAGCAGCCAGGTGACCCTGAGGGAAGGAAGGACAGGTCGGGCAGAGGAATGGATGCCAAAGTGCAAGTAGCCTGGCCTTGCTGGAGGGTGCCACCCCTCAGGGAGGGGTAGGAAATAAGTTTCACATGCCAGTGAAGGAACCTGGCCTTCATGTGGTTGGCAGCGGGATCCTCTGCAGGGTTTACTAGGAGTGACAAGGTCAGGTCTGTTTTCCCAAAGGATCCTCTGGCAACAGGGGGTGGGGGAAGGGGAGGGCTGTGCCCAGCATGAGGCCTAGAGGTGACCCAGGACTAATGCTTCAGGAGCCAGACTGGAGACTCTTCTGGAGGTAGGATTGGCAGGACTCGGTGCCAGACTAGCTGAGGGAGAGAACAGGGCGGTGTCCCTGTAACCCTGGCTCAGGCAGTGGGCCAGACTCCCTGAGAAAGGGAGGGACCAACAGTGTAGTAGGAGGGCAGGGTGGCAGTGTGGTCAGTGGTGACCATGTTGCATTTGAGATGCGTGTGCCCACCTCATGTCTCACCTCCCTGGTCTCCCCTCTTGTGGAGTCCTGGTGACAGTCTACAGAACCTCAGAGTCATCCCCAAGGCAATCAGGACTCCCTCCTCTCTGTGCTGACACATCTCAACCTGTCACTGAATGTTGCCCCTTTAGGAGGGTGTCTTGGTCTTGGGGATGAGAGAAGCCATCCATGCCTTGGAAAGCCCTGAGGAAGGCACAGCTAGGGGCTCCAGGTGTGAAAAGGACCCTTGAGTGCTGATTCAGCCTGTGCTGCTCACTCCAGTGCTGTCAGCTGGTCTCTTTTCTAAGGCAAGGCTGGAAGCTCACCTCCCCCAGGAAGCCTTTCTGGCTTAGCCATGCCCCACACACAGGGCTGAGTTTCCACCCTTCTGAGTGAACTCTGGAGCCAAGGACTTTATGCCCCAGACCAGATGGGCTCCTGAGAGCAGCCCCTTGCCCCGCCCTCCCCCACCGCCATCATGATGTCTCCCTCACACGCCCCCTCCTCTGCACCAGAGCCTGCCCAGGCCAGGGCCACCCTCACTGTCCCTCTCTCATTGTTCTGAACCTCATGTACGGAGGTTTAGTGCGTTGAATGGTGGCTCCAAAGAAAAGTATATCTAGGTACTACCCTCTAAAACCTGTGGATGTGACCTTTGTGGGAAAAAAAGTCTTCACAGATGTAATTAAATTACAGATCTTCATGAGATCATCCAGATTACCCAGGTGGGCCCTGAATTCAATGACAAATGAACTTATAAGAGACAGAAGAGAAGGCATGTGAAGACAGAGGCAGAAATTTGGCTTTTGCAGCACAAACCACCAGAAGCTGGAAGATGCGAGGGTGGTGCTCCTCCAGAGGCTTCGCAGGGGCATGGCCCTGCTGATGCCTGGGCTTTAGACTTCTAGCATCCAGAACAGTGGGACAATAAATTTCTGTTGTTTAAAGGCACCCAGTGTGTGGTAGTTTGTATGGCAGTCCTGGGAAACTAATATAGGGGCTTCCGAACAGCAAGCAAACAGTTATCAGGGGTCTGCGTTTGCCACAGCGTGAACAGACCGAATGCTGCATCCAGCAAGGGCCACACAGTCCTGGGGAGACCCTCTCTGCTTGTGCTTCTGCCTCCAGGCCCAGGCCCTGCCCTGCAGGAGGGTCGTGGACAAGTTGGGGGGACCAAGGAGCCCAGGGAAAAGGGCAGCGTTGCCAGAGCTTCCGGGGCTCAGGGAGTAAGGGGGTACGTGAGGTGTGCTCAGCCTACTGTGAGGAAGTCCCTCGCCTTGGCACATCTCACACCTGAGCTTGGGGAGTGAGCAAGGTTTGGAATGCTCCCAATGCCTCTGAGACCCTCCAGCCCTGGTTGGCCACCTGCTGCCATTTCAACCCAGCAGGGCTGAAGCAAGCCCAAGCAGATGTCCTGGGGGAGGATGGGGTGTCCTGGGCTCCAAACCACACAATCTTGATTGGTTCCTACCCTCCCCACCCTCCACTTCCAAGGCTTTGGGACCAACCATGCAGCCTCATGCCCACCATCATCGCTGTTCCTGCCCCTCATATCAAGCGTCAGCCTCAGCTACCCACACCCTCTTCCTCTATCTCAGTGAGTCTTTCTACACTCCCAGGCCTGGCTCAAATGTCTCCTCCTCCATGAAGCCTTCCCTGATCTCCATGGACTCCTCCACTGGGCCCACAGCAGTGACAAGAGATAGGAGTGAAGTGGGGAGAGCCAGATTTGGATCAGATGACCCATCCCAGCATTGCCACAGATCTGCTGAGTGACTGTGGATGAGTCACCTAAAGTCTCTAGCTGGCCCACCTCTGAAATGGGGTGATAACATTCTCACTCCAACAGGCCCTCCCACAGCCTCATTCTCCTGCTTCTATCCTTTCTCCCTTTCTCCCATAAATATTTTATAAGTACCACTGATCCTTCAAAAATCCCCCCATAACAGGTGCTCAATAAAAGTTTCCCTTCCTTGGAATGCTTTAGTCCTCATTACGGACAGCTGGAGTCTGCCTGCTGGACTGACCAACACCCTGCACTGCACGCCCTAACCCTGCTTTGGCAGCTACAGCCTGAGTTTGAGATGTGGGGTCTGAATTCCCCTGTTTGTGTTGGGTTATTCCCCTTTAGCTCCAGAACAGAGAGCTTGGGCAGCCCTGACTAGTAGGAAGGGCCTGGTCTGGATGTCAGGAGACTGGGCTCTGGGCTGTCCTGTGGATGTCCTAGGGGACCAAGGAGTAGACACAGGACACTGCCCATTGGCTCATCCGTAGCCTGGGCTCCCTGGGGGAGGCAGAGGGGTGCATTTAATGCACTGAGGGAGCCCCACTTGTTCTCTCTGCTCCTGCCTGACTGTGAGTATGAGGTCTGGGTGGGGGGCAGCCAGGAGGGCGGAGGGGTTGGAGGGAAGCTCTTGTGAGGGAGGCAATGGCAGGAGTAGCGGATGAGCAGGGCAGGCACAAGGAAGGAGGGCAAGTTGGCCTCCAGCCCTGCCCATCATCCCCCCCCTCTCTCTCAGTCCATACCAATGACCCCGCCTCCCTGCTATAGGTCTTCTCAGAAGGACATCCTGTCCTAGGACTAGCCCGTGTCCCTCCTTTTTGAAACTGAGTCTCAACAGTGGAAAATCAGCAAAAATTTAGTTCATCCTCTCATTTCCACTCTCTCATCTTATTTTTCTTACAATTTTCTTCCATGGGACTTGCACCAAGCCCAGGTGTCTCTCTTGAGGTGGGGTGACAGTGAGAGGGATCTTGGGTTTGGAGTTCTAAGCCCATCCCCATCAATTCTTGGCTTTGTCATTAGACTACTTACATGCCATCTTCCCTTCCTCGGGCTGACTCAAACTTCGACTCTCAGATTAGACCTCCTTCCTTCCGAAGAGCCTTCACGATCCCGGAGGCTGAGTTAGAGATGCCCCCGGGGGCCCATGACACTCTGGTTCTCCCTGCTGGACTCTAAGTACCGTGGGCACTGAAACCACATCTAACGCATCATGAAGCCCCAGGGCCTAGCAGAGTGCCTGGTATGTGACAAATTGAAAAAATATGTTGCATGAACAAATAAATGGACAAATAAAGGATGACTCCACATGCTGGACTCTCAGTTGTAATACCTGCCGAACAAAGCCACTATGGCTGCTACGAGAGGGGAAACCATATGTGAAAGTACTGATACTTCCCAGAACTCAGACTGTGGTAGGTCCTCAGAAAAGTGTTAGCGTTCCTCTTGCTCCTTCCTATCAGAACAACCCTCAGGAGACAACTATTTCTCAGAGTTAACAGAGCACAGAGCTGGGACCATGGGGATGACTACATGAAGAGAGGTGGCAGGCCTAAGGAGGAAAAGGTGTTCGGGCAAAGCCACCGACTGGTAGAATTGCCGAGCAACCTGTGCGGCTGTGCAAGCTGAGGGCCTTCGTATCAGGGAAGGAGCTGCACAAGGTGACCTCTGTGGTCCTCTGCTGTCCATGGCTGTGAGTTTGTGGTATCTTGATGTTTTGCATGGTCACGGAGGCCCAGAAGGGAACGGGAGGAGGCACGCACCTGTCCTGGGCCCAGATGGTTGGGGAGGACCGCTACCAACACTCCAAATACTGGGAAGTTGGCAGTCACCATCTTGAATGCACACAGAAAGTCTTCCCTCTATGATAACCCACATTTCTGAAGCCCTAATCCTCTGTCTTCTGAGTTTTGGGTGTCTGAGAAGTGAGGAGAGGTGCTGTATTTTTGTTATGGGATTCAGTCTGTGGTAGAACCACTTGTCCAGAAATGGGTGTGTTTATGGATCCCAGTGTATGTCACTGAGTGTTGAAGTGAGTGTGTATCTGTGATCCACACACACCCTAAAGCACTACAGCTCTTACTCCACAGAGGGAGCTGAAATGAGCCGGTTGGAGAATGATTCATGTCACTAAGTTAGATTCATAGATTCCTTCTTTAGGTTAAGGTACTTAATTGCCCTATTGAGATGCAAATCACTCTGTAGGAATCTATGCTAATAAATTTAAAATTCTTTATGAAACAGGCAAATTACCAGGATGTAATTTTTCAAGTTTATTCAAGAAGAGATTTAAAACCTGAGCAGATTAATTGCCATGAAAGAGATCAGAAAGCATTACCAAATAATTCTCACCCAAACAAGGTCTGTGCACAGGTTGTTTTACTGTTAAGTTTTTTCCAAAACTTTCAAGGGATGACTCATCCCTGTCGTAAAAAACTATTCTGGGAAATAGAATTTAAAAGTGAATAGAGTTGATTCATTATGAAGCTGGTGTAACTGTGAT
>VMDR010017766.1:0-19776 GCA_007922815.1 Macrotus californicus
CCATTTATTGAATAAACTACCTTTAGCCTATTGTATGTGCTTGCTCCTTCTGTCAAATATTATTTGACTATAAATGTGAGGGTTTATTTCTGGGCTCTCTGTTGTGGTCCATTGATCTTTCTGTCTGTTTTTCTGCTAGTACTATGCTGTTTTGATTACTCTGGCCTTATAGTATAGTTTGATATGAGGTAGTATGATTCCTCCAACTTTGTTCTTCTTTCTCAGAATTGCTATTGTCATGTGGGTCCTTTTGTGGTTCCACATAAATTTTTGAAATATTTGTTCTAGTTCTATGAAATACATCATTGGAATCTTGATAGAAATTGTATTTGAATCTATAGATTGCTTTGGGTAGTATGAACATTTTATTTTTTTTCAATATTTTATTTAGTTATTTTTAGAGAGGGAAAGGGAGGGAGAGAAACACCAAAGTGTGGTTGCCTCTCACACGCCCCTACTGGGGACCTGGCCCGCAACCCAGGCATGTGGCGTGACTGGGAATCAAACCAGCGACCCTTTGGTTCGCAGACCTGTACTCAATCCACTGAGCTACACCAGCCAGGGCCTGGACATTTTAATAGTGTTAATTCTCCCTATCCAGGAACACAGTATGTGCTTCTACTTATTTTTTATCTTCCTCAATTTCTTTCTTCAGGGTCTTATAATTTTCCATGTACAGATGTTTTACATCCCTAGTTACGTTTATACCCCTAGTCCTTTTACTCTTTTTCAAGCAATTGTAAATGGGGTTGTTTTCTTAATTTCCCTTTCTATTAGTTATTAGTTCATTATTAGCACATAAATATGCAACTGATTTCTGGATATTAATTTGTATTCTGCTATTTCGCTGAATTAATTTATCAGTTCTAGAAGTTTCTTGGTAGAATCTTTGGAGTTCTCTTTGTACAATATCATGTCATCTGCAAATAAAGACAGTTTTATTTCTTTTCTAATTCGGATGCTTTTTATTTTTTCTTCTGTGATTGCTGTGGCTAGAACTTGTAGTACTAGGTTGAATAAGAGAGGTGAAGGCAGACATCCCTGTTTTGTTCCCAATCTTAAGGGGAACGCTTTCAGTTTTTTTTCCCATTGAGTATGATCTTGGCAGTGGCCCTGTCATACATGGCCTTTATTATGTTTAGGTATGTTCCCTCCATTTCCACTTTGCTGAGAGTTTTTATCATAAGTGGGCACTGGATTTTATCAGATACTTTTTTTTGCATCTATTGATATGATCATGTAGTTTTTATCCTTCATTTTGTTTATGTGGTATCATATTTATTGATTTCCAGAGATTTTGCCAGCATTGCATTCCTGGAATAAACCCCACTTGATTATAGTGTATGATCTTTCTAGTGTATGTTGTATTCAGTTTGCTAATACTTTGTTCAGGATTTTCGCTTCTATGTTCATCGGGGATATTGGCTTATAATTATTTTTTTCTTTGTAGTGTCTTTATCTGGTTTTGGACTTAGGATAATGCTGGCTTTGTAAAATGAGTTTGGGAGCCTTCCCTGCTCTTGAATTGTATTAAATAGTTTGAGAAGGAGAGGTATTTGTTCTTAGAATGTTTGGTAAAATGCACCCAAGAAGCCATCCGGTCCAGGGCTTTTGTTTGTTGGTAGTTTTTTTATTACTGCTTCAATTTCACTCAGTGTGATCTGTCTATTCAGATTCTCTGATTCTTCCTGATTTAGTTTTGGAAGATTGGATGTTTCTAGGAATTTATGCATTTCACCCAGGTTGTCCAGTATGCTGTTCGTAATATTTTCTTTGGTGTCAGTTGTTATTTCTCCTCTCATTTCTGATTTTATTTATTTGGGTGCTTTCTCTTTTTTTCCTTGATGAGTCTGGTTAAAGGTTTGTCAATCTTGTTTATCTTTTCAAAGAACAAGCTCTTGGATTCCTTGATCTTTTTATTGTGTGTGTGTTTTTTAGACTCTATTTCATTTATTTCTGCTCTGACCTCTCTTACTTCCTTATTTCTACTCACTTTGGGCTTTGTGGTTTGTTTTCAAGTTCCTTTAAATGTGAAGTTAGACCGTTTGAGCTTTCTCTTTGTTTTTTGTTTTTTTTTTTAAATAGGCCTGTAATGCAATGAATTTCCCTCTTAGGATCACTTTCCCAGCATCCCACAGATTTTGGATTGTTGGTCCTCATTTTCATTTGTTTTAAGGTGTCGGTTGATTTCTTCTTTGATCTCGTTGTTGACCCATTTATTGTTTAATAACATGTTATTTAGCTTCCATGTTCAGTGTTCTTCTTGTGGTTGATTTCTAGTTTCATAGCACTGTGGTCAGAGAAGATGCTTGATATGATTTCAATCTTAAATTCATTGAGGCTTGTTTTGCATCCTAACACGTGGTCTACCTTTGAAAATGTTCCATGCACACTTTAAAGAATATATGTTTTGCTGCTTTGGGGTGAAATATTCTGAAGATGCCAATTAAATCCATCTGACCTAGTGTGTCATTTAAGGTTGCTTTTTTGGTTGGTGATTTTCTATCTGGAAGATCTATCCACTGATGCTGATGGGGTATTAAAATCCCCCCAAATGACTCCATTTTGTCAATTTCTCCCTTTATGCCCATCAGTATTGGCTTTATATAGTTAGGTGATCCTGTGATGACTGCATAAATGTTTACAAGGTGTATATCCTTTTGTTGTATTGCCCCTTTTGTCATTATGTAGTGTCCATCTTTGTCTTTTCATACAGCCTTTGTTTTAATGTCTAGTTTGTCAGATGTATGTATTGCTACTCCAGTTTTTTTTAATTTCCACTTATAGGACCTATCTTTCTCCATCCCTTTCCTTTTAGTCTATTTATATCTTTTGTTCTGAGGTGGGTCTCTTGTAGACAGTATATATATGGGTTTTGTTTTCTTCCATTCAGCTACCCTATGTGTTTTGATGGGAGCATTTAAACCATTTACATTTAAAGTGATTATTGATGGGTATGTATTTCTTGCAATTTTATTCTTATAACTACAATCCTCTGGGGTTTTTTTTTTTCTCCTTCTTCTTCTGCTTAAGTAAGACCCTTTTACATTTCTTGTAAGACTGCTTTGGTGTTAATAGACTCCTTTTAGCTTTTCTTGTCTGAGATGCTCTTCATTTCTCCTTCAATTTTAAGTTTTAGCCTAGTTGGGTAATATA
Source organism: Macrotus californicus (assembly GCA_007922815.1). Taxonomy (NCBI): domain Eukaryota; kingdom Metazoa; phylum Chordata; class Mammalia; order Chiroptera; family Phyllostomidae; genus Macrotus; species Macrotus californicus. The sequence continues at coordinate 3,157 of VMDR010017766.1, forward strand.
GACTTGGTTGTAGGTTCATTTCATGACTTTGAATATTTCATGTTTAATTCCTTCTGCCCTGAAATGTTTCCGTTGAGAAATCAGCTGACAGCCTTATTGGAGCTCCCTTGCAGGTAAATGTCTCTCTTGCTGCTTTTAAGATTCTCTCTCTGGCCCAGGCTGGTGTGGCTCAGTGGATTGAGTGCCAGTCTGCGAACCAAAGGGTTACTGGTTCTGTTCCTAGTCAGGGCACATGCCTGGGTTGCGGGCCAGGTCCTCAGTAAGGGGCAAACAAGAAGCAACCACACAGTGATGTTTCTTTCCCTCTTTTTCTCCCTTCCCTTCTCTCTCTAAAAATAAATTTTAAAAAATTTTAAAAAAGATTCTTTGTTGTTAACCTTTGCCACTTTGATTATGTATCTTGGTGTGGGTCTCTTTAGGTTCATCTTGTTTGTGACTCCCTGTGCTTCCTGGACTTTCTTTTTCTTTCACCAGACTTCAGATGTTTTTAGTCATTATGTTTTCAAATAGATTCTCGGTCCTTTGCTCTCTCTCTTCATCTGGTAGTCCTATGACGTGGATGTTGTTACCCTCCATGTTATATCACAGGTCCCAAAAAATAAACTATCATCATTTTTTTAATTTCTTTTTTCTTTTAGTCTACGATTTGGTGTTTTCTGCTAACTTGTCTTCCAAATTGCTAATTCAATCCTCTGCTCCATACTGCTGTTTCCTCTGTCTAGTGTATTCTTCATTTCTGACTATTTTTTGTGGTTTGTATATCCTTTTTCATGCTGTTGTAGTTCTCACTAAGTTCCTTGAGAATCCCTAAAACCATTATTTTGAACTCTGTGTCTGGTAAATTGATTGCTTCCATTTCCTTTAGCTCTATTTTCTGGAGATTTTTCCTATTCTTTCTATTGTCTCCCCATTTTGGCTACCTCTTTGTGTTTGTGTCTATGTATTAGGTTGATCTGCTTTGACTCCAAGTGTTGGTGGGGATGCCTTATAGTAGGTGTCCTGTGGAACCTAGTTGTGCAGTCTCCTGGAACACCTGAGCTGGGTGCTCCAGGAAATCCCTTGGGTACGTGGGCCCTCCTTTTGTAATTCAATGAAATTTTATTTTTATTGGCCCATTCATGCATGAGGTCGATCCTCAGTCTCACCGACTGTAAGGATCAACCCCAACCACTGTGTACAAACGGCTGTAAAGGTGCTGACCACAGAAAACAGAATTCGCCTAAGCAGGGCCTGGTGTCCCCTGACATCTCCCTTTGTATATGCCACTTTTGACTCTAATAGAATTCTCCTCTCATGTTGTGCGAAGCTCGCCACTGTGTGTGTCTGTTCTGGTGCCCCTTGGGAGGGACTCTAGTGCAGTCTAATGTCTGACACTGCCTGTTACTGGCCCTGGACAACATTTTTGGAAGTACAAAATGATCCACATTTTTTGGCTGCCTCTGTTGGACCTGGGTATGCCCAAAAGACCAAGCTACACATCAAAGCTGCCTTTTACCAGCATTGGGCCTGGGGGCAGGTCAACAAAAGTCCCAAGGAACCTGGCAGTCCACCTCCAGCTACCTCCACCTGCTGGTTGCCTGTTAGGCTGTCACTGAAAGAGTCTCTGGCAATTCTACAGTTACACAAGGTAGGTTCTCACTGAGTCACCATGAGGCTGAGTGGTGTTCATTTGATCAATACAGTTTCAAATTCAGCATCAGTGCTGAGTCCGAGGCCACTCAGCAAATGTCCCAGGTGCTTAGCTGCTTCTGGTAAGGTCCCTGGAGACCTCTCTAATTAAGTCAGGGTCTCAGGGAGTCATCAGGGTGAGGCCAGCAGTTTAACAGGCCCAAACAGACCAAGCTTTGGCTGTGTGGAAGGAGGGTTCTGCACTCGGGCATGTGAGGGAAAAATTGTCCTCATCCTAGAGCCACACAGATTCAAGCCAGTCTTCCCCAGATTCTGCCAGGAACTCAATATTAGCAGGGTAGGACCACCAGAATTGGGGAAGATGGTGCTAGCGAATCTTCTGTGAGGAGCTGATACCCATCAAGTCTGGGGAAAGAAGAAGAAAGTGGCCTCAGCCCCAGCACCACAAACTCAGTCTGTCCCAGATTCTGTCCAGACTTCAGTAGGGTGCAGTCACCAGGAGTTGGGATGTTGGGGATGCCAGGAGCCCAAAGAGTGGGGATAAGTGGATCTCCCATGAAGGGGAACTGCCAGTTAGGTTCACAGGAAAGTCATGAGAATGGCCCCCACCCCAAAGCCACAAAACTGAGTCACAGACACCTCCTGAGTTTGCCCAGACAGCTGACTCCTCACCAAGGCATGAGCTCCTCAGGGTGGGGTGATAAGGAGTCCAGGGGATGGGGCTATTGCTTTCCCCAGACTGATGCCATATAGAGAGGAATGTTCCACTCAAGAAAAGTTGATGTCTGTAGTGTGGAGGAGGGACTCAGAACAGGGGTCCTGGCAGCTATTTCTACATCTCTCTCTTCCTAGAGTCACAAACCCCAGTCTCTCCTCACACAACTCCAGTCTACTCTGCCCTCCCTCCACTGGAGCCCAGGATGAATAGCTACAAACCAGATTTTGTGTGTCGGCCCTTTAGGAGGGCACTTGTGGCTCTAGCAGAGTCCTGTCTCTCTCTGACAGGCAGAATCCCTTCTGATTTTCACAGCCAGGTGTTTTGTGGGTACCTTTTCCCAGCTCTGGTTCTCTGAGCTAGAGAGCTTGCCTTGGGGTTGAGACCCTAGCCACTCAGGAGGAACCTATGCAGCTGAGATATCCTTCTGGAATCTCAGCTGCCACTTGTGGGAACAGGAACAGCCCTCTTCTCTTGTCACCTTTCCTGCCAGTGTTGAAGCGGCTTCTTCTATAAATCTTTGGTTATAAGACTTCTCTTCAGCTAGTCCTCTCGTTGGTTATTCTTGTGGATTTGTCTATATTTTAATTCTAGATTGGTCCTGGGAGTAGGTGAGTGTAACATTCACCTACTCCACTGCCATTTTGGATCCCTTCACCCCAGACATCTTAAAGTATATCTCTAATGCCACACGTGTTGACTAACAGTCTAAGAAACAAAAACCTCATACAACTAGCTAAATATTTGTAGTTTCTTCTTATGGTTTATTTTCTTTCCTGATCATGTTCTCCTTGCTTAAATTACTATTCTAACAAAGGTCTAATCCAAGCAATAGTCTGAACTTTATGATCTTATCACATGCCCTGTAAACCACTTTGATGCTTCATTTCCATCACTGTGAGCTTTCCTGGGACAGAAATACGTATTATAACAAGCAACACAAAACTAACCAACAATGCCCTTCTGACCTGCCCTGAAAATAATATGTTATCACCATTAATCAAACTGCATTGTTCTTTATAAAATGTAAATGACTTTACAAGATTGTCTGAAAAACAAATACAGTTTAAGCTTCTGCCTTTGAGAAACCAAGAGCTTGAATCCTAAGCTAGAGCTAAGAAAAAGGATATGTGTTCTTCCACTCACAACCCCCTGTTTTCTGAACCTTTAATGTTGGCAGTTCCATTTGGTACTGGACTAATATTTCTAGACTAAAAGACACTAGAGTAACATTTTTGAAAATACTGTCAATGGATCACTTGCATCAGCATTACTTTGAAATGCTCATTATATATGCAGAATGACAGAGTTTACTTAAACCTTCTGAAGTAGATTAACTGCATTTGTGTTTCCAATTAATGGCCTCTCTGAAGCTTTGTCTTTTGCCCTGTAATTTTGCAGACCTTTCCCACTCTGATATGAATTCAGCTCTGTGACTTGCTTTGGCCAACAGGATGTTAGCAAACAAGATGCAAACAGAGACCTGAAAACCTCATGTGCATTTGCACTTGCTCTCTTGTACGATAGACTTGCTTGCTTAGACCTGTGCCACAACATAAGAACAAGCCTGGGCTATTTTTCTCAAGGATGAAAGGCCACATGGAGCAAATACAAGTCATTCCAGCTGAGGCCATCCTAGAAAAGCTAACTTTTAGCTGACCCACCACCTGACTGCAACTGAGTAAAGCTATGAGCAGCCGAGCCTGGCCCAGATCAACAGAACCATCCAGCCAACTTTACCCCCAGCAGTGTACGAAATGTTTCTCCACATCCTCACCAACACTTGTTATTTTCAGTTTAGGTTTTGTTTTATATATATATATATATATATATATATATATATATATATTACCTTGCTTTTAGCCACCCTATTGGATGTGCAGAGTGGTTTTGATCTGCATTTCCCTAATAATTAATTAATGATGTTGAAATTTTTTCATGTGCTTATTTGCCATCTGTACATCTTTTTTTTTGGGGGGGGGAAATATCTATTCAAGTCCTTTGCCCATTTTTAACTGAGTTATTTTTGTTGTTGTCTGCATAAGCATTTTATAAAATCTTTATGGAGAAAAGATTTCTTAGACATGTAGAAAATTCTAAATTAAAAGAGGAAACTAATCATAAATGCCTCAGATTCTTAGTTTATCTGTATGCTGTGCATCCTTTCTTCCTAATCCTATCTCAGAAGAAAGGCTCAAGTCCACAGCTAAGTTTGAGTCTGTGGTCTGGCTTCCATGCTCTCTCGCTTCCCCTAGGATCTTTCTTTATCAATTATGTTCTAATTTCGCCCAACTTTAGCTGTCTCTTTACTGACTCATTTCTCTCAAAATATGTGCTCAAATTTTTACCATCCTAAAGGTAATTTCCCTAAGATCTGTTATGTCTTCCAGATTCTGCCATTGCTAGACAAGTTTCTGGAAAAAGTCTACACTCAATATATCCAGCTATCCACTTTACATTCAATTTTCAAACCAATGAGACATGATTTCCCCTCTGATTAGTCTTGATCTGCTTCCTATTCCTCAATAACTTCTTTAATTGCTAAATCCAAGGGACAGTTTTCAGTCTCTCTGACTTGGCCACTCTGTAGCACCTGACAATGCCAACCACGTTTTCTTTACTTAAATTCCCTTCTGCCATGATTATGATGAACTCTCTTATTCTTGGTCCTCCTGAACTGCCTCGTCTTGGTTTTGCTGGTTTTCTACATTTCTTTTTCCCAGATCACACATGTAGACATTCTCCAGGGCTCTCTCTTCTCCCTCAAGCCTCTGAGTCAGAGAGCCCTATGTTTACTGGACAGTTACACCTGGAAGACTTAGAGAAAGTTCATCTACAACAAAACAAAACTGACTTTCCTTCCTTCTCTAAATCCATGCTTCTTCCCAGACTTCCTATCTCATTGAATAGCAGTGCAATTCACCACATCATACAGGATGAAAAAGTATTGCTTCATTGTTAACTCTCCTCACCCTCTCTCTGACCATATCAGATTGATCATATGTCCTATGTAGTCATCCTCTTTTTTATGTGTCCCCACCTCTTCATTGCCATGACCTAAGTTCATGCCCTTACTACATTTTATCTACTGCAAGTGCCCCGCAATAAATTTGGTAGCCTCTGATCTTTCCTCAATTTAAGGAGTCCTCTGCACTACCACCACACACACAAAAAAAACTTAGTAAGTTTGTAAATAAACAAACTACAATGAGAACCTGTTTCTTCCATGATCAAAAACATTCAAAGCTCTCGTTTTGCACAATATTTAAACCGGTGTACAAGTTCAGATATTTATGTGGTATGTGGAAAAAGCCTAGGTCTTAGGATCAGAGAAAGAGCTCAGTCTGAATCTAGACTGCCATTTGTGAGGTGTGGTATCAATTTGTTTACTCCACCTCTCTGCTCCTACTTCCTCAACTTGATTGTGAGAATCAAATGAGTTAGCTTGTACCTATTTAGTGCGTATTAATTTAAAGAGCCTGGTATATAGTAGGTGCTCATAAATATCAATTTTCACTCCTGTAACTACTGAGTACAGTCCCAAACTATATTTTCAGCCTCACCTTCTAAGAAGGCTCCCAAAATTCTACATACTGGACACATACAATACTTAGCTTTTCCCCCAACATGGCAAATACTTCCTTTCCCCATTTCTGCTATCACCCTAGCCTGGAATGACTTCTCTCATCCCTTTCAGCCTGATAAAATCCGACTCAGATTTCAAACCTTTCATGAAGCCTTTCCCATACCCTCGATGCTTCATGTGTACTGCATTTGGGGCAGTTACTGTGGCTTGCCTTGATTTATGGCTTTATTTATGATTTATCTGTCATATCTGTTCACTTGACTGTGAATTCCCTAAACACTGTGTCTTAAACATTTTTTACACCCAGCACCTAAGAATCAAAACTACAGGTTGGAACAAACTGAACAGAAATTATGTATGAGGACAATCAGGATTTATAACCTAAGGAACACATTTTGCAGCATATTTTAGGATCTAATGATATATGTCTTTTCATATTTAATAACTAGGTAACAAAATAATAATGATCACATATGTAGTGCTTATTCTGTTGTGAACACTATCCCATGTACTTTGTATACATTGACCCATCTAATCTTGACACCAGACCTATAAAATGGGTGCAATTACTATTTCAGTTCAACAAAAGAGGAGACTGGGACGCAGAGAGATTAAGTACCTTACCTGAGGTTACACAGCCTGTAAAAGGTAGAAACTGATAGTCAAATCCAAGCAGGCTGGCTCCAGAATTCATGCTCTTAACTGCTACTATGCTCCAGAGTTTGTACTATAATTAACATCGCAGCTAAAAGAGGAGGGTCCATGATTTTCAATCTTAACTTTGCTAACTGTATTCTTGGGTAAGTCATTTTCCCTCTCTAAGCCTCATTTTCCCCATATTCCAAATGAGAAGATTACTTCCAGTGATGTGCCTGGTCCCTCTCAGCATCAACATTCCATGATGCTGTGATAGATGCTTTATCTGCTTGATATCTCTCAATAGCTTGTGAATCCCTCAAAGGCATGTCTTGTGTTTTGTTCAATTTGGATCCCCACAATGGTTGGCTACGGCTGAGGGAGCTGGGGCAGTTGGAGAGTGATAGCTAAGGGATTCGAGGATTCTTTCTGGGGGGATTAAAATCTTCTAAAACTGAGTATAGAGAGGGTTGCAAAACTCAGGGGATATATTTCAATACTAAAAACTATTGAAGCATATACTTTAAATGGGTGAATTGTTAAGTTATTCTTTCATAATATTTCAATAAAGCTGGTACCAAAAAAACTTGGATTCCCAGGGCCGAGTACATAGTGTTGTTCAACACATTTTTTGAGTATTGAATAATTGTCCTATATGGCTTTCAATATTCAAATTCTGAGAGTCTGTTAATGGAATGACTTGTACATACTTACCAGTACTTTCATGCAAACTAGCACTTCTAATAGTGGGTTCTACTTGGCAGTTTTAAGAGCCTCCTGGCCAACTTACTTTCTTCTCATCATAGACTTATCAAATATGTGCTTCACATGGTGTGAATTACTACCCTTCTCAATAATAGGGGCTCAATTAAAGAGGTTTCACTATATTTCTTTTTTAAAGATTTTGAGATTTTATTTATTTCTTTAGAGAGAAGAGAAGGGAAGGAGAAAGAGGGAGAGAAACATCAATGTGTGGTTGCCTCTCACATGCCCCATGCAACCCAGGCATGTGCCTTGACTAGGAATAGAACCGGAGACCCTTTAGTTCACAGGCCAGCACTCGATCCACTGAGCCACACCAGCCATGGCCGTTTAACTATATTTCTGATCACAATGTTCACTATTATGCAGCCCATGAACAGATTAAACTAGCCCCCAATATTCAAAGGTTATAAATTGCCTCAAGTTCTTCAAGTGAGAGACCTAAAAGGAAAAAATAGTATCACTACTGTAATTAGTACTTCAGGTACAAAATTAGTTATTTCAACTAAATGAGAAGGGAGTCTTTGTCAACAACTGTTTTTCCACCACACAGGAAACAAAAGAAGCATATTAATTACTGGGGAAATAGTCTGCAGGTTGTGCAATGGTCTCTACTGGAAGGCAGTTTTCTTAAAATACTTTTTGGCTTATAATTAGCTCATGAACCTGATTAATTTTGCAATTTGAAAAACCTTCAACTTTGAGGCCCTGACTTGTGTAGCTCAGTGGATTGAGTGCCAGCTGTGAATCAAAGGGTCGCCAGTTCGATTCCCAGTCAGGGCACATGCCTGGGTTGCGGGGCCAGGTCCCCAGTATGGGGCGCGCAAGAGGCAACCACACATTGATGTTTCTCTCCCTCCCTCCCTCTCTTTCTCCTTCTCTTCCCTTCTGTCTAAAAATGAATGAATAAAATCTTTAAAAAGTAAAAATAAAAAAATAAAATAAAAACCTTCAACTCTGAGACAAAATGTTAAGCTACTGTACTTGAGAAAACCCAACTCCAAAAGCAGTAACTTTGGACTTCTGTGACAAAAAGCCTAATGAAACTTTCGGTCCCTAGGCAGTCCTGCTGCCAGCTGGGTTCTCTGCCTCAGTACAAAGAGGTCCATCAAGCTGAGAGGCAGGCAACAAAAGCACATGAACTTGGGGCTCTAATCGGCAGTGATCAGAGAAGAGATGAAAAGTAAAGTAAGATCACAGCAGGCAAAATGAGGGGACCAGTGGAGGCCACAGAGTTAAACCTCAGAACAGCTAATCAAGGTGATTACAAACTCAAGCTGCTCCACCTTGTTACTCCACCAGCTTGCCATCTCACTGTGCAGTCTCCATAATAACGGCCAACTTTTAAGAACACTTTCTTCTCGAACCTCAACTACAGTCAAATTCACAGTTGGGCAGTTGAACATTATTTGTGTCTCCCTCGACCCTCCCCTCAATAAGGCTGATGTGCCATGCAGATACCTAGGTTTGAGCCATACCGACATGTAAAGGGTTTGGGTTGCTTCTGCTTGGTCATTTGGAAATAAGAGGCAGGGTAAATTATGCATAGTTATCACGACAGAAAACACCACACAGACTCATGGAACCTACAATGTTACCTAGTTCATACTCCGAGGTACCTTATAACCACTTTGAACAATCTATCCAGCCTGTTGAGAGAAGAATGGGCTTGGGGATCTGTGCAACAACCCTCCGTGGAGCCCTCATTGAAAGTAAACTGCCTAAGCTTGGCCCAGCCACCCATCTTGACAAACTCTAATAAATTATCCTTTGACCCTGTTGATTCTCTTCACTCAAGCAGTCACGATTTATGGAGTCCCTATCATGGGCTTCAGACCTTTATGAATGATTCCTAAGACAAAATCTACTTCGATTTGGCAGTAAGCAAATCAATTCAATTCAATATCAATAAAACCCGCTATGTGTCGGCCACTGTGCTGGGACATATTCAAGTGAATAAAAAGGAACATGCAGTCAAAGTGGCTAAAAGCAGATTCAGGAGGCAGATTTCTTGGATTCAAATCTCAGTGTTGTCATTTACTAGCTTTGTAGCCTTGGGCGAGTTCCCTCTCTTAGTCTCAGTTTCCCCTCTGTAAAATAGGTGTGACCATCATACCTACCTCCTATGGCTGTGGTGAGAATGAGTTTGTTTACATATGGAAGTTATTAACCATCCTGGTGTCATCAATTTCTTCAAGAAGCTGATAAAAACTGGTCCACCTTCCCAGAATATGGACATATATATTCGTACCTAATTTGAAAGCCTTATGTATTCACCAGAGACATAGATGAAAAACTTCTAATTTTGTGGAAGAGACCACAAAAAAGTTTGTAATCCCAATACTTTTATGGCCCCTACACCCAATATTAGTAATTCAATTGGGATTATAAACTTTTTTGACTTTGTAAAGAGACAAAGAGAGTAGCGGTTAAGAACACGGGCTGTAGGGTAGAGGAGATCTAGGTTGCAAGCCTGCCTCCACCATTTCCTAGTTTTGTGACTAGAAGCAGGTTACCTAAGTCCTCTGAGCTTCAATTTCCTTATCAGAAAAACAGAATATTGACAGTATCTACACCACAGCCTTGCTGGGAATGGTAATAAATGTGATACTTGGGCTGTTCCTGGTAAACAATTCACAGTAGTCACTAATACTAATAATATCCTTTAGGGATAGGCAATATCCCTAAGCAAAACAAAGAATGATGGTCTTTCATCACCATTCCTATGGCTCTGTGTTAGGATTAAAAAATGAGCCCTTGAATGTCTTTTATTGAAAAAAGAATTACAAGCGAAAATATCCCAACTACAACTGTATTACTCTTCGTCAATAATGGGAATGTGTGCAAATCTCAGTCAGGGCCAGTGGTGGAAGAGCAAAGGCAAGAGGTTGCTATCCAGTGACTTTCTCAATAAATGAAAGGCAGTCTATTTTCTGTATTATCAGAGCTAATGCAACATGCCAAGAGAAATATGTAGGTGTGACCAATTGGGAGTTTCTTTCCATTCCACCAGACTGTTGAATATCTCACCACATCCTTTGTCATCCAAATCAGCAGTGAGAAGCAATGTCAGCCAACCTCCAGTGCATTCAGAGATAGGTTGCTTAATTAAATATGCCACTGAATGGGCTATAGAATTCTATTGCTTATTATGACAGGTGAAAGACAGAAGGGGCAATTTCCTGGGTTTTTATTTAAGATGTAATTTCAATATATCCTCCACAAAGAGTGTCCCAAGGCTGCATTAGTTTTTCTTCTTCTTATTGCATTTATTGGGGGGGGAGGTGGAGAGATTGAGCCAAAAAAACCCGCAAAGGCTGCATTCGTTTTTATGAGTTTTTTTCTAAGCACAATTTTACAGAGAATAAGCTAGTCCATGAAAACAAGCCTAAAGTCAGTAATGCTGCCATTGTCCCCTCACTGAGAACCCATGCATGATGGGTGGATTAGGCCATTTAGACTGTGGCAAAGCAGTGCTGGGAAATAACCTCTCTTTCCATCACTGTTGTTGTTAATGCCTTTGGACTAGGACTGGAGAAGCACTCCCTAGTACCAATTGGGGGTTTGGCATTTGTAAATAGTAATAAGTCCTAAACCTGCTGAATTTAGAGGTTAAAAAATATCATTAAATGAAGAATTGCTTAACCTACAATTCATCTAGCTTTGAAAAGAAAATGCCTGAGCCAAAAAGCAAAATATAAACCAATACAAAAGTCTGGCAAAGAAGTGTAGAAGGTCCTGCTTTGTAGTCTTTCTGAAACACCAAGCTATGGGGGGGTCAAGACCCCATCCGTAGCATCAACTGTGTGTGATGTGTGCAAAATGAACTGAGAGCATGACCCACCTCCTTGAGAGCTGACTTTTCTGAAGCAAATGTAAAAGAAAGACAACGTCCCATCTACATCATCTTTTGCAGCAGTTGGAGAATTGGCGGAAAAAAATCCTCCCTCCTATTTTCCCACCTGGAAACAGAATTGTATGTGACATGCTCCAGGTCACCTGTATTCCCAGAGCCAAGTGCCGGACCCCGGACGAGGGAACTTACAAAGGAGTCCTCTCCAATACCCCCACTTTCCTCTCATCTTTAGTTTAAGCTGCTGAATATATGGTAACACAAGTCCCGCAGTGGTAACAAAATACACAGCTAGAGCCCGCCCAGTAGCTTAGCAACTATTTTTATTTCTTTAGGCTTTTTTTTTTGGAGAAGTAGAAAAAAAGAAAAGGAGATTTGTCAAAGTGAATGTCACGCTACTGTGCTACTGCTACCGCACTTCTTTCCACAGGGTTGGAAGTCAGGAGGGGGCTTGGCCAAATGGCAATCGTAAGCCATGAAGGTTTTTTCTAAGGCCTAAGGTAGAAGGCTGCAAGGCAGCAGGGGTGGCTCTTCTCTTCTTTCAGAAGACACTGTGCAGACTGGCTGTCCCAGAAGGCACCTTGAGCCCTGAGGTCTCTTGAAAGAAAGCAGGCTCTATTTCTTTAGTATTAGGCATGTAAGAAAGTATTTGAGAAAGTCCAACCCTGTCAATCCAAAGTCCTCCTGCTTTCTTGCTACCGTCTTTGGACACAACTGAGCGATGAAAGTCCTCAACAAACGAGGTCCAAGCCAAGGTGATCATACCTACCTTAAATTGCAAAAGGTTGGTCACTGCCATGGGTCTAACCTAAAGCTAGGGTAGATGATGAGGGAGGGGGCAGCCAGAGAACCAGAAAAGATCCACACAGATTTTCCAACCCAGGGGACAGAGAAAGGAAGAAAGGAATAGTGGCCTTCCTCATAGGCATCTGAGGAAGTCCATGTAACACGGGCGGAATGCAGACAGAGCAAGCTGAAGACCAAACCACAAGCCTGGCATGTAGAAAAATGGCAGAGCTATCCAGGGAGGGGAGAGCAGAGAGCTCCAGACGGCTGCTGTAATGAGCTACATCCATGGTGCTGTCTAGGTATGAATGCTTGCTCCGGTCATCGATAGGGTTATTTGGGATAATGGGGCATGATCACTAGCCTGTAATCAGCCACAGTTGGAGCCAAGGCCTCAGCTGCTCTTCCTTTCAGTCAAAACTGAGCGGTTACTAAGCTGGTAGCAGGGTTTACAGTGTTAACGTGACAATGTAAAGGATAGGATGCTCACTTTACTCCACTCCTGTCAAGAACTAGAGAACATTAGGGATGACCCATATCTAAGCTCTGTGTCCAAGGACACCCAGTGTCGCTGCAAGTAGGAAACAATAGCATCTTTTCTGCATTAGTTCCATGTAACAAATAAGCTTTGGTTAGGAAATTCAAACCTCCTTTTTAATGTGACTCAACTGATAACGCTTGCCAGTTCCCTCCCCAACACCCTTTTTAAATAAAAGGACATTTCTTAATTTTAATAACTGAAAGTTAGTCAAAATCAGTTTTTCCTGTCTCTAATGAAAGTTTTGGCTTCCCATTCCCATTCTTTGTGGGAGAAAAAATCATCATTTGTGTGGTCCCTATCCCAGGCCCTCAAACCCACCCAGGAGCTACATTCTCAGAGTCCAACACCGGGGACAGACAAAGCCAAAATGAAAAGTCTAAAAGAGTCATGTTCTAATGAATATAGGAGCTAACAGTTAAAAAGCCCATGCTATGTGCCAAGCAATTTTCTAGCACTTGGCAATATAAACTTATTTCATCTTCATAAGAACCCAAGACACAGATACTATTATTATCCCTGTTTTATGGATGAGGGAACTGAGCCACAGAGAGTTTAGGTGGCGGTAAGTGACAGAGTAAAGATCAAAATCTCAAGAGTTCAGTTGCACAGTGTGTGTACTTATGTCATAGTATCTGAGAAAATGTGGCTCTGTCTAGTAGGCCAAAGTGATTTCCATCCCCGTTCCCTCCACTGGCCCGGAGCTACCTCTGCCTCCGTTCCTGTCCATGGTTTCAGAGAAGACAGAATCTCAGGCTTCCACAGAGGAGCTGAGCAAAGTGAGACCTTGGAGGCAGGACAAGAGTAAAGGCCCAGTCCAAGAACCCCTCACACTCTGACTGAAAGAGATCCTGGCAGCTCCCCAAGCTCTGCCTGAGCTCCTGATGTGTGCTGTATCACTTTCAAATATATCCAGATTATTACCCCAATGCTTCACCTTAACCGTCCTAATGAAATACGAGTGGATATTAACTAAGCTGTAAAATCCATAAAAATGCTGCTTTACAAGAGACATTTACCTATGAATCAGCAGTTGCATTAATTCATTATTTAGTAGGCTTGTTATTTATAGGTTTTTACATCTTGGTAAATTATTTACATGGGCTTGTTTCTGGGCATGATCTTCCCTTAAGAGAGGGGAACTGTTTATCAGCCACACACAGGGAGGTCGTTTCAGTCAGAGGCCTGTTGTTAAAATAGTTGGGCTCGTTTATCCTTCTTACTTCCTGCTCAAGACTTCCATCTGGAAGAGCCAGGGGCTGACACAACTGTAACTAAATCGGGCACTAAGGCATTGTAGGGGAGCCAACGGTCCGTCACGGCAGGGCACCACTTTCCAGGGAGTCTTCTGCGGGGCGCCATGAGGTCCACAGGACATATAGGTTATGAAAGACAGGTTTCGTAGGTAGATCAGCTTGGTTCACACTGGGTTAAAGTCAAAATTCCAAAGCTGTAGAACTTCGAAAGTGCCTTTAATACACGAATGTGCCTCTGAAATCTCTAAGAGGAGGGCATGTAATGAAGTATTTGACTAGAGTCCTTTTTATGTACAAGGCTCAGAGCACTAGAACCCACCTCAGAAAGACTCTTCTAAGGAGAAGTATTTCGCATGTTTCAAGAGAACCTACATTTGGCAAGTTGGGGCCCTGAACTCTGCCATCATGTCCCTCCATGAGAAATTCAGAAATGAGGAGGTGAACATGGGCCAATCTGAATGACACACAGGAACAGTCTAGTCCAGGTACACCTACAATCTACATCACGTTATTCAACACACCCACATTATTTTTTGTTTAATTGCTTCTTAGGCTTAGTTCTGTTCTATAAGATGCTTATGCTGCACTGTGGCAAGACCAGGTCCCAGCAGATGAAGTTAAGCAGCAAACATTAAGTAGCAACCACCTATTTCAGGCTTGGCTTTCTAGGCCGTTATTTCTTCCAAGGAGAAGTAGAAAAACAGACGGTATATTATTGGGCAAAGAAAACTAGGTAGTGTAAGGCCATAAACTTGAACTGTGGAGGAGATCAGGGGGGAAAAGCGTAAAGAAATTAAAAGTGGTGGGACCTTTGAGACCAGATGTACAGGCCGGACCGCCATGCACTGTGAACAGTTACCACATAACTTGCCAGAATGCCTGGCCTCTACTCTGTGGTCACGTAAGTTTTTTAAATTCTCATTCTTTTTATCACATGATTTGTTCTCCTGGAACCATATTCAGAGCGAGGTCTCAATTTTAAAAAGCCAATGCTTTTCTTTTAAGTGTGCATTTTAAAGAACGGCTGCATTCATAAGCACAAATGTGTCCTATTCAACAGGGTGTCAACATTTTTTCCAGTTGAAGGACATCTGATTTTATGAAAAGTCGTAGGACTACAGAGTCCACTTACCAGAAAACTCATTCCATAGCAGTCACTATTGAAAGCGATCTCTTAAGTCAGCGATACCTATTATCGATAATAAAGGTTTTCGATTGTTGAAGAAACTCAGGCAGCTAAAACAATTCCTCAGAATAATTGAAATATACTTCCTAATCTGTGTATGTTGCTTTCTACTGAAAAGGCCTTTGGAAGAGTTTGGTTTAGCTCTCTGGGTGGAAATAACCCTAACATAGGTTCCAACTCTGCCGCTTCTCAAACTGTATAACCCTAAGCAAATCCATTTGTCTATGGGACTCAGCTTACTCCTTCTAGAATATCGCTGTATTGAACTAAGTGGTCTATGACATCCCAGTATTCAAGTGTGACTTTGAGATATGGAGGAAAGAGAAGGGAGGAAGCTAACTAATGAGACACAAAGACCTGGCTTTAATGACAGAAGTCAACTCCCAGGGGCGTCATGCCAACTGGGCCCATTTGGATCTCTTCTGAAGAAACAAACTTCAGATTCCTTGACCTACAGATTCTCTGTCATATGTCGAAGTGGTACCTCAGCATCCCTACAGTACCTTTGTTAATTAAGGTGAAGGCCTCCCATTACACATCATTGCCACGACACTTTCAGGAACACGACGGCTAATGGTCAAGGCGGATGGCTCTGGACTCAGATAATATGGATTCAAAATTTTCTCATGCCAACTTTCTAGATGCATGATCTTGGTCAAGTCATTCAAGCTCTATAGAGATACAGCTTTCTCATTTGCAAGATTCAATGACATAATACATAACAAAGCACTCAGCAGAGGGACTGGCCTCTAATCCCTCAAATGCTAGCTGCTATTGTTATTTTCATCATCTCACCATTATCAACTGAAGCATCTTATCCATCTCCCTATACGTTTTACCTCTCTGTAATGACACAGCCAAAAGAAATCTCACCTCTCTGTCTCCAGTGCCTTTTATGTGAACTGTCAGGACAGCCAAGCTAATCTACTGACTTTCTCCCAAGGCTTCTGATGGTTAAACTGACTTAGACCTTTGCTTGGGCAGCGCTGCTTGCCTGAAATGTCTGTTCTCCCCTTTCTCCATCCAGACAAATATTATATTTGTCTAATATTCTTTATCCTCCAAGAAACATTCCTGACCATTTCAACTAGCAAGGATTACTTTTTCCTCTAAACATGCAATCCTTTACTATCTAAATCACTTCCTGGAAAATCACAGTAAAAGTCTTACGGTTGGACACATTAGAAATTACAATAAAAATAACTTCACTTTTCCTGTGTGACTGATCTGAGGGAGAAGCTGTACTGTACGCTTTTGTCCTCCTCTTCAGTACCTAGAGTAGAGCAGGAGTCAGATAAACACACTCATTTTTTATTTGCCTATGAGCAACCCTAGCTCCATCTTTATAGGAAAGGTTGCACTAGAAGTTTCTTCAGGCCTGTGCGGACCAGTATAGTAGTCAGTAGCTACAGATGGCTGTCAAGCACTTTGAATAAGCTTGATGTGATTTCCAAGATTTAGTATAAAAAACAACGTACAATATCTCATATAAGATGTTGAAATGATATTTTAGATATACTAGGTGAAATAAAATATAGCAATAAAGTTAATGTTACCTATTTCCTTTTATATTTTTAATGTGATACACATTACAGTTGTATCACAACTATATTGTATAGCCCTGCTGTGTCCGTTGAAGATATAAAGCATGTGGGGGAGTGGTGGGGGGAAAA
>VMDR010017767.1:0-19773 GCA_007922815.1 Macrotus californicus
GCGCTGACCTTCAAAAAAATAACTTGAGCTCAATTCCTAATTAACCTTTTTCAATACAAGAAAGAATAATTTCAGGCCATTGGTCCCCTTAAATCCTCATTTTTGTCTCTTTTACAATGACGGTGTAACCAAAATCAATTAGTAATAGTTAAAAGATTTTTTCCCTTAATGATGTTATCTTTAAGGATTAATTTTTATTTCCACTTAAAAATATTCTGTTTTCTCAGTGAATAAAACTGTGGTAAACACATTTAAACCTACAAAAAATGTAGTGTTAAAATAAGTTCATGTTGATGCACAAAAATGTCACATAAGTATTGTACTTTCTCACCGCATTCTCAACAATGTGAGATGATAATCATGTGGACAAGTGAAAATATATATAAATTTTAAAAGATTATGTTGGAACCCAAAAATTTTATCACTTTCAATTAATGTTCTCTGTAATTCTTAAAACTTTGTTCTGCTGTACAATGTGTATTTTATTCCAGAAATTGCTCTGTGATAAAAGTATTTCAATTATGCTGGCTCTTATTTAGTCAGGCCCAAAGTTAATAGCTGATGGACTTCACATTTCTTAAAATCTCTGGTACCCTCTGGCTGAACAAAAGAGAGCTGCTTTTTACAGTGCCGTTGAAGGCTTTGGTCCTGGTGCTCCTGATTTGCCTCTGGAGATTATAAGAATTCTCTGAACAGATGATTTTCACATCATTTAGTAATTACTCTCTTATGACCTCCATATTAAAACAGCACTTATCAAATTTAAAATCAAAATGAGCATTTTTGTGCCATAGTTTTAGAAAATACTTTAAATGTGCTTTGCCTGTGGGTTCTACTAGCTCACTTCTCTGACTGTTTTGAATTCAGATTGTAGATAACACAGGCCAAAATGTTAATAAATTATTCAGAAACTACCCTAGTAACACCTTTATTTTTCTCTTTTACATTTCCCCAGGTTTGCTATGGCTGCATTTTTTATTCTGTTAGTAATTCACAATGCTACACAAAATCCTGCAGTATTTTAATGGAAAGAATTGATCATTATTATCCTTCTGGTTAAAACACCTCGACATTTGGGTCTGAAGTGGCATTGTGGTAGAAGTAGAGCAGTAATAGACTTTTTTAAAGGGCCCCACAAAATGCCTGAAATACATCGGCAAATACGAATTTTTCACCTACTCCGCCTCTTGAACCATGTACAGAGGAACACACTGCTGTTTTGTTTATCGGTTGTATTTCTCTTGGAGCATTCATACGTACCAGGGTTGAAAGGAAGAGCGAGGACCAGTAATGAGACACAATTAATGTCTTACATAGGTTTCGCTCAAATCAGAAAAATGACACCAAGGACATGGTAGCGAGCACAATGGAAAACAGTTGGAGCACAGCTGGAAAAGTTGCCTTGCTATCTAAGTATGCAATTGGCATTGATCCCTAGGCTTTTAGGATGAAACAGGAAAACAATCTTCCAGCTCTCAACCCAATCTATAAAGTAAAGAAACCTCTAATGTTGGAAGAGCAAACAAAAAAGTGTACATTTCAGAAAGCAAATTTTATGTAGGCTTAGCTTTGTTCCACGATAAAACATAACCCCGGGGAGGGCTGTTCCGGGGGCCCTTGTCAAATGTGTGCCTGTCTGTGTGGGTGCTAGTCAGTGGAGGAATGGGGTGCGGAGGGAGTTCAACGCGGTTGTGAAGTAGGATGCTCAGCTGCGGGGAAAGTCAGAATGGTTTCTAAAGTCACTGCCACCAGTGTTCCACTCCTGGTGGATTCTTTGGTGCTGTTTAATTCCCTTGCGTTCATTTGAAAAGGAACAATGTTAAGACAGGATTTCAGGTGCTAAATAAGCCCCGTTCTTTAGTTGGTGTCTCGAGTGACGTAGAGACAGCAAGTGGCCGGCTAAGCCTCACTATTAACGTTTGCTTTTATTTGGTCAGCTGAAATACATACCGACTCACAAACGGTGTTCTGTAATTCTAGAAGGGTCAATTATTAATACATGTTTATTGAAGATTAGCAGCTGTGCTAAAATATTTATAGTCTAAATGAAATAGTTATTGGTGTTTAGTCCTCAGCTGGAATTATCTCTGTGTTACACAAAGAAGAGGAAACGCAAGGATTTCTGAGTTCTTTTCCCAGTTTTTATTGAATTCTATTCCGTTCTTCAAAATACTTTGGAATTGGGGGGAAGGCAGTGCTCTCAAATTTCCAAAGAGAATGGAAATATCCATGAACAACCACCACCATCTGTAACTATGCAAGCCCTTCACCAGCTGTAGCACACCGCCCCCCACAAACATACACATGTCCACCTTTTCCCATAAGCCTTACTACTTTCTTGATTCCTTTAACAGCTGCTCACCTATTCACTAACACGTCTTTTTAAAGCTTCACTGAATCATTCTCCATTTTATTTAATTCACAAACCTCCTATTCCAGTCCCTCTTCAATCACTAGTTGTTAGCTCCATGCCTTTGAGCAAAGCCCTAACGATTCTGGACCCCAATCTTTTCATCCTTGAAACAAAATTCCTCCAGTCTCCAGCAACTGTGTATGAACTCTCTTGTCATTCTGCAAGTCCTTTGGAAATGTTTCTGAAAAAAAGACAACATATAAATAGATATTAATATGTATATTCTCAATGTGTAGCTTGTAAAATCAATTCACTGATGGATGCCTATATATATGGTAAGTCTCCTATCAAAAAAATTAAACTACAGATAAAATATCTTTAAGTTCCTAAGTGATAGGAAGTAGGTGGTGTCACTTAGTTCCGATTGCTTATAACCTAGTTTCTTTGACTTAGCTGAAGTATATTTGTGGCATCGAAATTCCAAAACAATATGTGAAGCTGGATAATACAACGAAACTCACCTTAGTAAGATTTGATACTTTTACAAATGGATGTAAATGTCTACACATGTATGCAAAGGCAAATACATGTATGTGTGAAAATGAGAATGTGTATGGATACAATACTTATGTGTGATTGTGTTTTAAGTAAAAGTTGCTGAAGATGTTTGGATGGAAACCCCTTTAATCATTATTGGTGCTTGCCAGAAATGCATGAAAAGAGCTGAAGAAAGTATTTCACAAAAGAGTTCGGAGACCTCGAACCCTTTAAATCATAGCGCTATGAAATAAGACACTATGAAGGCGGGGAAGGCTCTGGCGAGGAGGGAGCAGCTCAGGACGCAGCCAGAGTGTAATGAAATTCCAGCACTTCCTGTGGGCCAGCCTCGCAAAGCGCCAAACCGGAGGAGTTGGGAAACTAGTGAACACTTAATAAAGACATTCCTGGGCCGAGACAGAGCTGTACTGTTTGGTGGGTGTATGTCACACCTAGCTAATCATTACAAAGATTTCCTTACAGAGAAAACCAGCTCAAGCGAGTCATAAGCCAGCACTTCTCTCTGACTCAGTCCCACAGTGAAAGGAAAAGAGAATCGGAATTTTAAAACTCAACTTTGCCCTTGTGAAACAATCTAAGAAAAGAAAAATCTAGCATGCGTGTCTAGCTTGACAGTGGACTTAAGTCTTTACATTAAATGTTATTATTGCTGATATTTTAATGAAACCTTGAATGCTAGATTTACTTGAACTGATACTGAATTTTTTCAGCCGTTACTTTTCAAATAACAGACGTCCCTGGAATAGATTTGGGAACAGGGTTGACTCCGCCACCTGCTGGTCATTTACAAATATTGCTGCTCTCAGGAGCTCGGTACAAATGCCTCGCTTTTAGAGGAATTCACCCGGCGTGGGAAGTGGGGGAAATACCATAGATTTAGCATCAGAAAGCCTGGGGCAGAAGCGATGGTGGCGGTGATGGTGAGGGTGGTGGCGCAGGAGTCCCAGGTTGACCATTTCTTCTACGGCCAGCTGCCTAAGGCTCCCTCCACGACCAGAGCGCTCTCCTTCCCCTCTCCCTGAATGGCTGGACGCCTTAATTTCCTCCTGTGATAGGCGTTATGAGACCTGCCTTCCGTAGATGATACGGAAAAATGCTCTGAATACTGTAGGCATTATGTAAACAAATATTTTGGTTAGAATTAGGGGCTTCCTACCATCTGTGTTTTATGTGAGCATTGTCACAAGGCTTTTAAAGTCCAAATTCTAACTGGAGTCACGTTAAATCATCTTGAGAAAAATGGAAAAGGACAAACTCCCGTGCATGTCAAACCAGTTTCCGATATCAGCAGATGCCTGACCTGTATTATCATTCCATCTTCCAAAAACACCTATTTTAATTAAAATCTGAACGTTTCCAAAATGAATACTTCAAACAAATTTACCAGTAATCAGAAAAAACAAAATTACCTTCACGATTTTTGCCAAATAGTATTCAAAGGTAGCCTTAACGGAACTCGGGGAAGCAAAACTGAGAAACACAAAGCATAAAGGCCGAAACTGAATTGATTCAAATCACCACACGGAACTTTCTTTCTTTTTCCCTAACAATTTCTTGATTTCCTAGCTATGGACTATTCTGTTTTTAAAACCCCCAGTAAAATTTCCACAATTTATCGTTGCGAGGGACTTCTGTTGTTGAGATTTAATATAAATTTGCAGGTATTCACAAAAGGCAGGTCAGACAAAACCACATCCCCCCAAATTGCTTTATTTCTTCACATAAATATCCCTTCAAATAGGCTTTTTCATGCTCCTGAACAGCACTGCAATCACGCTCACAAAACAAACACGGAGTTCTGAACCTAAGCAAGCCACTTAGTCTGCTTGAGGGAGACAATGTCTTCCTTGTCACTGATTTTGTCTTTTTTTTTTTTTAAGCAGAGGAAAGTTTTTTCCCCCCTCCTGTTTGCAGACCACCCATGAACCTTTTCATTTTTCTCTTTTAATCTGAGAAAGGGGAGAAAAGGAGACTTGTTGCCCTTAGCAGTTCTTGGGCTTTCCTCCCAATTGGGTAAGTTAATTATTTTAACCTACTGATCAAGAGTGGTGGGGGGCAGCCTGTGTGGGCGGGAGGGGAAAACAGGTGTTTCAAACACCTGCATTTCTAGGCTTAATTGCTCTGAGATCGTGTAGGCTCTCAACTGCATTCTCCTTTCTTTACAGGGGCTCCGGGGGAGTTCATTTGTGGGGTTCTTAACTAATTGTAGCGTAAATATGCAACCACTTTTGGCTGAACAAATTATTTTCCTTAAAATGAACTCCAGGTAAATTTAATTAGGAAAAAGGTGATTGACAGGTATTACTGTGAAAGCAAGGATTACAAACTCTGCCTTGTTAAAAAGGCAGAGCCAAGAGCCGCCATATTCGATGGTTCTCTTCTTACAGCAGTGAGTTCAGGTCAAGAAAACCCGGATCAGTGATTCTGGAATTCTCCGTCTGGAATTGTACCAATGATTCTTGGTACAATTAAGTACAAAAAGCATTTTTTTTCTCTAGAGCACAGAGAAAAGTCTACTTTTAAAAGATGTTGATATAACCTGTGTACCCAAATGAGTATTTAATGTGGTATTTTGCATTCAGCCTAAAGGTTTTCATAAACATGGTTTATAATCATTGAGTGCTTACCACACGCCAGACACTCTTTTCTATGTATTTAATCGTCACACCAACCCTGTGAGATATTTCCTATTATTCCCCTCATTTTACAGGTGCAGAAGCTGAGGCATAAGGAGATTCATTAGTTTATTCAAGGCCAGCTAGTGAGTGGCTGAGCAGGGATTCCAGCTCAGGCAGCCAGACCCAGAGTCTGTGACTCCGATTCATCTCACTCGTCTGCTAGGAGTCAGTAGCTCTTAAGTCTGCAGTGTTCCCCAGAAACTTTTCTTCTTGATCCCTGAGGGTGCTAGAGGCAACATAGGAGTTAAAACTGGTGCCGAGCAAAAAGCCCCAAGAGTTCCGCTACCTAGCCCGGAATCAGAGAACAGACCTGAGTCACACACAATACTTAATACGTGGTATGGGAAGATTCTAGAAAGAGCACAGGACTCCAGGATGTACCATGCCTGAAGACAGGAAGTTGTGGAAAACGGGTCATTTTGGAACTAATCCCCCTGCTCAATGAGTACGTAGTGTGTGGTCCAGAGAAGTTAAGGGAGATTTGGTCAAGCTTTCACAAGGGGGCCCAAGTCAGGCGCAAGGTTGTAACCCGCAGATACTGCTGCACAGCCAGTGCCTTTTTATGCTCAGTAACTGACTTTCCTTCCTTAGGTGAGGATACTTAGACCAATCATTTAATGACCTTGCCACGCGACTTATTACTTGTGTATTGGTGAAAGGGGCACCGAAATGAAAATACAATTTGTTACTGACTTAATGTTCTCATCAGGCAGCTGCTAACACACACTCACCTGACACAGGAAATCAGGTGTCAACACTGGCTGACTCTGGCAGGTATAAATATTCTAGCCTCAGACAAGGGAGCCTTGGTTCTTGCTTCCAGTCTCCTTTCTGCCTGCCCATGCTCACCTAGCCTTTTCAGGGTGTGGAGGTGTGGAAATAGGAAAGGGGAGGGGGTTCCCCGCTGGAAATGGCCTGGAACTTCCGTCTGTTTCCTGATGGATCCCACACACAGCCTTCCATTAGGCCTGGCTCTCCCTTCATTTCCCTTTCTGCTGCCTGTTCCCAACCTCTTTTACGTCACCTTAGAATGGAAGTCAATGAGATATATTAGAATCGGGAGGGAGGGGTGCACCCTTGCGGCAGGAGTACGTGTCCGAGATGCCACTGCACGCACTAGGCCTTAATGTAGGGGGTTGCAATAGAGTAAATGGGAAATTTCAGAGAAAGCCCTAGGTTGCAAGGAAAGGAAACTTGGGTATCTCAGATGAAGGGCAGGTGTGTAGAGGTTGGTGCATCATAAAATTTGAGCACAGAAAGAGCTCACCCTAACAGCTCCTGGGTTAGTCCTGCTCCTTCACTTTTAACAGTTTACTAAACATAAAAGGGGTGTAGAAAAAAAGAGAACACTTCCAAACTCACATCTAAATGGAAATTCCAGATGGATTAGAGACCTAAACGTGAAAGGTAAATCTATACAGCTTTTAGAAGATGCATATTTTTACGGCCCAATGATGGGGAGCTGTTTCTTAAATAAGATACTAAAAGCACAAAATGTGGAGGGAAAAACTGACATTAAAAAAAGTCAGAATACCATAAAGAGAAAATGGGAGATAACAGTTAACAATAAGTAGGCAAAAATTTTAAAGCATGACCAAATCAAGTGTTGGCAATCGTGTGGAGGCGCAGAAACTCTCACACCGGTGGAAGTGCAGACGGCTACAACCATTCGGGAAAACAATCTGGCCTTATCTAAAAGAAGACTGAAGACATGCATGCCATGTGGCCCAGCCATCAGATATGAAATAAGGAAATGGTGCATATGCACCAGAAACATGTACAAGAATATTCATAACAGCAAAATTAATAATAGTAAAAACACTGGAAATAGCCAAATGTTCATCCATATTAGAATAGATAAATACTGGTATTCGTCACACAATAGAATATTATACAATATTGAAAATGAATGAGCTAAGACGACACCAACGACATAGATGAATATCAGCAACACTGTCACAGAAGAATATAAAAGCAGCAGGAAGCTTTATGCACATCTGCCTGCCACTCAAATCATTCCATAATCCATAAAGCTCATTTAATCTATCCAATCTCATATCCTTCCCCAGAGCACATTAAGTCATTGAATCTAAGAGGCACTGCTTTCTTCGTAGTTCTTCACACATGCCGCGATCCTTCCTCCTGCCTCGACTAGGATATCACGACTGTGGGAGCAGACTGGTCTTCTTCCGACTCCCCCCACCTCACCTCAGCGGCCCCCTGGGGCTCTGCCCCCACAGGAAGTCGGCTGCTACTACTCAGTGTCTTTCCCCCCAAGTCCACTGAATTTGCTCTCCGGATGTTACATTTTGTGATGAATTGTTCTCCAGGTAAATCTAACAGGTACCTAGTGAGCTCCCATTATGTGAGCGAGCCCGTGGAGGGGCTGCAAGGGGCACAGAGAGGATAAAATAGCCCTTGCCCTCCAGTTCTGAAGAGTGATCTATCAAAAGTGAACGGGACATTGGGCAAAGGTTTCTGGCGGAGGCCGCTCTTGAGGAAGGTGTAGAGCACCAGGTGGGAGAGTGGTGGGCCTGGAATTTAGACCTGACTTCCAGTCCTGTCTCGCTGCCACATACCAGTGGTGTGACCTGCGGAAATTTTACCGTTTCTCCATGCTTTACCTTCCCACCTGGAGAAGGTAGAGGTATTCCCACTTCCTGGGCTGTGATGCACTGTGGGGAGCTGTGTGTGCTGCCCATGGTAAGCACAGGGCAGACGGTGGCTCTGAGCAATGAAGAGGGCTGGGATTTTAGCAGGTGGGGATGACGCAGGCAGGGAAAGCTGCGATCCGCCGCCAATCGTCCACGGTTTGCTGGGGCGCAGAGTTGAGGCCAGGGCAGTCCAGGGAAGAGGAGTGGCTCAGATCTGCTGCAGAAAAAGGGACTGCATCTGCGAAGTGTGTCCTTGATGGTGTCGGGCATGCTGACCAACGGTATCACGGTTATCTGTGAGAAGGCCCTGGGGGACAGAGCAGCAGCAAGGAATCTGATGAAATCCATTGCAGAATTTTACCGTTGGCTGTGGTACAGCAGTAACGCCACTGAGAGCTGAGAATTACAGTACTAGGAAGGTCTACATTTTGCTTCTGTGAAAATATAAAAGTAGTAAATAAAAATGGACATAAACTTATCATCTTAGTTTAAATTATAATTCAGTTAGTAGTCAAAATCTTTAATAATGGTGATAACTATCTGTATTGCTAAAACTACAGCACAAACATAAGGAAGGACTTTGTCACCAAGGGAGAGAGGAGAGTGACTCAGTGACAAACCTGGGCAGCATTTCGCCGACTCTGTTCTGGGGGGTGGGCAGGGTGTTGGGGGGTGTTTATACCACGGACTGGAGGTGCTGCCTTGAATTTAAAATGATCTCAATTTCATTTTTAAATTATCATGGCAAATGGATTTCATGTAACAAATTATAGCTATCATTTAACAAAAACATAGGCAAATTGACTTAAAGAGTAAGCTAAATGCTTCCTAGTCTTCGCAATATCTTTGAAAATGCTAACACTTACCCTAGCCACGTTTGTGTTCCTACTGGACTAGAAAATTCCGAAAGATCCTCTTCACCCTATCAGTGAAAGAAGTAGGAAAAGGATCTTCTTCCGTCACATGTACTTGACTCTGGGCCTTTGAATCTCTCTGTGCCCCTGCCAAAAATAATGATAAATTAATGAGGAAGAACTATCATGAAATATGTTCCCTTTTGTGACTTTCTGGCAGGTGACTTGGAGCCAGTCCCCTAGACTTTAGACAGGAACGATGGGCAGCAGATTTCTGTGCTGTTGAGTATAGGCAGCGAAGACGGAGGACTTGTCTCTTTCGTAACTAGGAAGCAAACAGCCTTTCCTCTCATCTCTAAGTAACTGACTTTTCCTCCCAACCATTCTCAAGATTAGGTAGGTCTCACTCACTGAATGAACAAGTCAATTAACTTAGAAAATGGATTAGTCATTGTAACATAACCCACTTATAAATTAACCCTAAAACACTCAATCTCTCCATAAGAAAGCCAGTGTTTTTCTTACATTCTACTACTGTAGGCTACTGAGAAAAAGCTGCTTATTTTACATAACTACAAATTTGTTCCGAAATCTGAAAGACTGAATTTTGCTAAGTACAGATCTTGTTTATCTCCATTTCCTGGGTGTTACCCAGAGAATGTAACCCAACAGTAAATGCTAGAAAACACGCCATAAAGTCTACAATCGTAGGTTTATGGCTTCACTGACAAAAAAAAAAAAAAAGAAAATCCCTCCTTAAAAATGAGTTTCAAAAAGAGTTCTTACGTTTACATTTCACTGTGATACAACAAAAATAAAGTCACAGGTTTTTCAGTTTTCACCATCAACTGCCACAGCTTACGAAGCAGCTCAAAATGCAGTCTCCCTTGAAGTTTGGAATGATAGGAGTTGATCATATTTCCTACTGTGGCGGGGTTCCCAGTGCACAGACAGCAACTGGCACATGCTTCTGAGAGGTAGGAGCCTAACAGGACGGTAGACAAAAGGGGCCGAGACCTGCCGCCTTGTGAGAAAGGGTTTACTCCTCACAGCTGCTCTAACTTAAAAAAACCCACATACATGACAAGAACACAGAAGTATTATGAAATGCGCACGGTCACTTAATAATAGGGAACATTTATTGAGCATGTGCTTGGCACCGTTCTGAGTACTTTCTGTGTGAGGACTCCTCTCATCTAATTAGAACAACCTGGTGATTAATTGTCATCTCCATTGCACAGAGGAGGGAACTAAGGCTGATGCAAGAGAATTGTCCTCGTTCCCAAGGTCGCTAAGAGGCTCACTCAGAGGATCCAACCCAGGTTTGCTTCTGAGACCCAAACTGACTGCCATCTGGTGTGCAGAAAGCTCAGGTGCAGTGACCTCTGCTATTGCCAGATGCTGGCCTGGCATGGACCTTGGCCCAGAGTGGGAGCTGGATGTCAGCACTGGCAGATCAGGAAGATCTCATTCCATCCTGCTCCTCTTTCTGGAGACGTGAGGCACAGAAAGGTGGAGTGGTGGAGCTGGGAGTCCATCTCCTGCTTTGCCCTCCAGGCTTTGCTCTGTACCACACTTCTTTCTGCATTTTGCAAACTTGCCAATTTTATTGGCAGCTACTCTAACAGCTTTATTGTTGGGAGGGAAGCTTTATTATTTCATTGCAAACTAAGGGCTTTCTAAGTTCAAGTCCCCTGTGCCAGGCATTTGTGGTCATCACACCCTGACTGAGCGGCTGACAGTTCTGTTCCGCAGAGCAAGACTGCAACATGGACCAGTCTCCCTGCCACTGGTGTTACTGGGTACAAGATGAGTCCAGTTGTTGGCGAAGGTGTTCTAAAGCGGCTCAGATTGGCTGTATCGCAGTTCGGTGGTTTTGCTCACCTGGGCATGACTTGGACCAGGGGAAAATAGCTGCCCACACAGCTACTGCTCTCCCCTTCACCTTCTGGAGAGTGGAGCTGGGCCACACCCACCCATCCCCGTCCTGCGTCCAGTCGCTGTTGACCATCAGCGGCAAATGCTGGCCTTTTCGTAGTTACAGCCCTTACGCTCACAGCATTCAGTCTTCCAGGGGGACACACAACCAAACAAGCAAGTATAATAAAGTATAATAATGAGAAGGGAGAGTTGAGGGGTTTGTGTGAGAATGGAGGAGGGCACCCCAGTCAGATCGGAGGCCAGGGGCTGATGAAGTATTCTCAAAGGAGAGACCGGAGACCTGGAGGAAGGCTGGGAGTTACCAGAGTGGATGGCCTGAGGACGGAGAGAGGGAAAGGTAAGGCACGTAGAGGGAAGAACAAGGCAAAGCTTGGAGGTGAGAGAAGTTGCCACATTCATGGAACCCGGAGGGGTCTCCAGAGCTGTTGGTACTCACTGATTTATATAAGGGGTGAGGAGCCTCCTGGAAAAGAGATTTCATCCTGTCCAGTGGGGTTTTGGAGCGATAATGAAAAACAAATTGCAGGAAATGCCTGCAGGAAATGTGGTGGGAGTCTTGTGTTGTGAGATGTGGGGATCTGTGCTCCCATAGGAAAGACCTGAACACTTTCGGGCTCCATCCTTCCTTCCGCGCTCCCGCAAGCTGAGTACCACTCGGTAGGTGTATCCTTCTCACTTTTCCCAAGCGGTAGCTTGGATCCCTGGCCTGACAGCGCAGCCCACACAGTTCTATCAGCAGGGTTCTGCTCTGTCCACATCTGGGCAGTGGTGACAGCAGTGACAGGAATGAAAGTAAGGTCACACCCAGGCAGCATAGCACCTCTGTGGAATCCTGGAGGTAGGAGGCAGCAGTGTTCTGGTTCAGGAGACACGAGAGAAGGTATCATTCAATATGTAATATTCGGGACCAAATAGGCAAAAGTAAAAACAGATTTTCTTCTCCCGAGAACAGGGGTGCCCACGGGTCCTGGGGCCCAGTACCTTTTCAGCCCTGCTGGTGGAAGTGTTAGATAGCACAAAGGTCTTGCAGGTCTGGGCGCTTCCTCTACTAAATGCTCTTCTTGCTAAATGTTAAAATGTAGCACAGCATTTTGCAGACCAGCTGTAAACAGGATGAGCTGACAGGAACTCAACCTGAATGAAAGTAGCCAGCTGCAAGGAACAAATCAACGTGTAATTGACCAAATTAGAGTATATGAGCAATAGCTAAACCTCCCTGCAGGGAGAGAGGGCTTTGGATGTGAGTCCTCTGTAAGTAAATAGAATTACCTAAGGACAACCGCATCTTCCTCTTGAACAGAACAGCCCAGGCAGCAAACCCCTTGAATTGGGAAACAGAGGCAGTACAACAATGGCAGAAGCCTGCAAAGGGAAACCTCTGAGGATTCGTTGGAGCCTGAGATTGAGGAGTTAATGATTTGGCCACCAGCAGCAGCAAGGGATGAGAGGCAGATTCCTGTAACAACCTCGAGGGGTTCCTGGAAATACTTTAGAGGAACATGTAAAAGAAGGTGTTTTCTATGGCCAAGTAGAAAGCGAGGGACTTGGGGCCACTGAAATTTGGGCACAAATGAGTTGACATCCCTCTCACCAGCTGCAAGGAAGGCTGAGAGGTGTGGCTTACGCCCAGGAGACCACCTAGATGGGCTAAACAGGCGCTGCTGTATGGTTGAGTCCACAGTAGTCCACTGTAGTACTTACTGCATGTTTTCCACAGAACAAAACGTTGGAAATATTTGGCAATTTAATGACTTACTAGAAGGAAAGCTCCTGCCATGGAGGCATGAGGATTGCAGCGACACAGAAGTAGCTGTGTGTAGTCCGAGGCTTGTGTTAGCAGAGGGACGTGCAAAAGTCCCTCCCTGGAGCATCGATTTCTTTAAGAATTTTTTGGACAAAAACTAAACATTTTAACTAGTAAGAGTTTAAGACATTTTGTATCAGAACAGTCATGGTTATATCAAGGAACAGTACATGTTTAAAAAGCACACTGAATTGTACGTACTGTATAAGCAATATATGAAACTGAATATAAAACAGAGGTAAAACAATTGACTTCAAAGAAATACCAGGCTCGCACAAGGACACTGAGAGCCTGACCTCGGCTCCATCCCCCAGGCCTGCGCCTTCACCGCCTGCGGCGGGTGAAGATGCTTGAAGAGAAAGGTCTGGAGAGCACTGGTCAGATGTGTGTGTGTGTGAGAGGGAGGGGGTCAGAAGATACATTCTTTCTACTTAATAATAATCCATTTTCTACTTAATAATAATAATAGCAACAAAAATAGCTAGTGTTCATCAAATGCTAAGTGCTAAGTACTTTCAATGCCTTAACTCCACCCCCTACACATATGTCTTTCGAGGTCTATACTATTAATGTCGATTTACCCAGGAGAAACTGAGGAACAATACAGCTGAAGTTGCCCAGGGGCTATGGGATGGATCTGGCCTTCAAACCCTAGCAGACCGGCTTCAAAAATCTAGCTATGCTGCCCCCTGCTGGGTAAATAGGCTGTTGGTCCTAAGGCCAAACAACCAACTTTGGGCTGCAGGGGTGGCCTCTGGGGTGGCCTGGGAGACAGCTCCGCCCCAAGAGCATGCCTTATACTGGTGACGTCCAATGATCCCATTTGTATTTTCTTGAGGAAAGTGTGAATGTAAGACAATCAGAAAGAGGATAACAGGGTAGAAGCAATAAGGAAACTCTGAGGGGAGGCAAAGCAGGAAAAAAAGCAGATGATGATGCAGTTAGAAGAAAGCCGAGTACCCCGTGCCCCTGAGCATCTGGGAAAGATGGCATGGTGGCCAAGTCCCTAGAGCTGCCCCTGACAGTGCACGTCTGCTGCAGAATCTGCAACAGTGAGAAACGGTGCTCTGCCTCTCGGTTAGGCTGGGACACCCCCGGGTCGTTTCCTAGGTCTCCTCACCCACCCTGTAACCGTCTGTCTGGTCATCCCCAGTATCTGAGGTGGTGTGATGCTCTCTCCTCTTCGGTCTGGAGACCCAACACAATACTAATTAGGTGTAGTTTTGAGGGGAAGTCCCTTCTCCTTTCTGGATCTCAGGTTGCTTTTAATTAGGAGGTAAGGCAGTTGTGTTCTCAAGCAAGGGAGACGCTGCACACTGGGGGCGGGCGTGGAGGGGAGGGTGGCAGTTAATTGTCACAGAGACTGGGAGGGGCGCTGCTGGCAGCTAGCACCCGTGAGGCTGCGATGCTAACTACTGCCCCAGGCCATTAGCACCCCTGCCGAGAAGCGCTGGATGATTCCCTCTACGTGGTTATTTCTTCTTATAAATATATAAATAAGTCCATTTTAAGTTTGAAGTTCTGTTCAATGGGCGTCTTGGTGTTGAAAGTTGAAATGTTAACGGGAAGCAAAAACAGCTCATGATGGATATGGAGCTTTCCGAACAGTCTTTTAAATACTGGGCGATTTTCTAAAGGAAGCAGCTTTACTGTGACTGGAGGGCTTCTGGCTTGTTCCTAATGCCTGTGAGCTCTCAAGATCTAAAGCCACGACTGCGTTAAACACAGATGTCCTTGGAGCTGGAAAGTGTTCTGTTCATAACATTGTATGGCAGAATTGTCCTGAGCGGCAGAAAAATAAATAAATATTTTACTTAATTCATGGGTACCAGGTTGGTTTTATTCGTCTGCTAGTGAGGACGGATGGGATGTCTGGCAAAGTCAGACCGCAGCATACGTTATCAAGGGCTCTTCTTGGAGGGCCAACGGCAGTTGCCTTTTTTGGTCTTCCTGGGTCATACGTGAATCTATGACAAGGTGTAGGCCTTCCTTTCTGCCTGTGTTGTTTTTGTCATATCTGAGAACCATGTGCCTTATAAGTACCTTGGGTTTTTTTAAAAAGAAAACTTGTTTGCATCCTGAGTGATTTCTGTGAGGTGAGTTTGATAATTTATATTTTTTAAACAGACTTTAAAACATACACAATATTGCCCTGACTGGTGGGTTTGGCATCATCCCACAAAGCGAAAGGTCACGGGTTTGATCCCACTCAGGACACATGCCGAGGATGCAGGCCAGGTCCCCGGCTGGGGGGTGCAAGAGGAAACCGATCGATGTTTCTCTCACTCATCCATGTTTTTCTCCCCCTCTTTCTCTCTACCTTCCTTTCTCTCTAAAAATAAGGAAGGAAATAAACATATGCATAACTAGTATAAAATTTTAAAGTTCATCCATATATTACCTTAAATTATCTTGAGTAAGGGTAACCATAACTATAATCTATAATGATAAAATAAAGGATTTTTTAAAATCCAGGTTCTATACAGAAAACAGAGGGAATAAAAGAGAATACATAAACCCATGTTTGTAAAATGGGCACATAGAGGTTTTATAATAGAGCTGACTTCGGCCTGAGTGTGCGTGTGTCTGTGTGTGTATGTGTGCAATCAGTTATATCTAATACTCGTTGGGGTCTTGTGCGGCATTCTGGCATTAACTTCCAAGTACTCCTTAATAAGGAAATGGTGAACTGCTCAGCCGCTGTTACCACAGAAGATAACTATTGCTGTCAAAGCAAAGCAATTTGACAGGTCGGTTAGTCTGTTCCAGCTCACCTAGGATAGACTTACAATGTCTTCTAGGCTTTGGAAACCATTGAAACGGATCCTGTGGCAGAGAGAAGGGAATAAGTACAATGCCTGGCCATAGAATTGAAGGTGGGGAAGGGGGGAAGGGAGAACATGAGTGGGGCGAAGGGGGGCGGTTAAAATGGGTTAATACATTGTTGCCCCGATGAACTTGGGTACCAGAGACCCTGCATTTTCTGTCTGACCTAAGGGTTCCCAAAAACGGAGACAGAAAGCTTGTGTTTCTTAACGCCTCACAATTGAACTCTTACTTTATCCACAGACCAACATCACTGGGGAGAAGTCCATATGTAGCCCAAGACCCCTCCACCAGATGAACTTAAGTTCGTAAGAAGGAATTAGAATTTCCTTACATCCTTTCAAACAAATGAGTTCCTCCATCGGCTCTGCCTTTTAATTTGAAATTGCTCAGTAACCACCATAATAACTTCACACGTGTGGGGGACCGTTTGTATTTCAGTTTCTCATTAAGTCAAAAGGAAGGATTCTGTGTACAGGAGACTGTCACCAGCCCATTGCCGTGGACACTCTCCACAGATTTTATTGGTTTACCTTGCTTCCTGCAAGCTCCACACAGACAAGGATTCTCACCTATTTTGTTCAGTGTGAGTACCTGGGCTTAACACACAAAAGACTCAAACATTTGTTGAATGAATGAATGAAACCTGGCCGTGCTTAGCATCAGTGAAAAGCACTGCAAAGTGACTGAGGGGAAAGCAGGAAGTCTGGCTCCCTGCCAGGTGTTGATGGAGGGGCCAAGTAGACTGTGAGCGGTGGCAAAGAGGAGGCTTTTTCGTGGACTCTGCCGGGCAAGCCAGAGTGGAGCATAACGACCTGCGAGATCATTGTTGTAGCCCATGTCAGCGACTCAGAACCTTAGCCAGAAAGTCTGGGCAGTTCCTCACCTCCCCATTGATTTAGAGAGAAGCTGTCTGTTGTATGCAGTTTGTCTGCCCTTCAATCCCAATGGTCTTTGTGCTTGAAAATTATAGTAACTATGGCTGTTCTGTCCTCAGAAGTGTCAAATAACCTCCCCTCTGCCCCCCAGCCCCACTGAGAAGCCCAACTGCCTCTCTCTGTCTTCCAGGAAGTTGCCCTGACTGCTAGTGCTGTCCAGTGTCATTTAATTTTTATTATTTTCAATAAAAGTATTAAAATATATACGTATATCTCTAAAAGCCACTTAATTTTGCCAGTTTTGTAGGACTTTCCACATCTGAATAAATCTCCCCATCAGAGAAAAAAGTCATTTGACAGATGATTGATTTGGGGTTTGGAAAACAGGTTTACCACGTGGAAATCATGGCTAAGACCCACTCCACGTGAAATTAAGCCTCCGACGTGGTTCGGTATCATCCTTAGTGCGGGTGTGTCTGCTGCTTTACCAGCCGCGCTGGGGCCTTGTAAGGCTGCAAGAGTTACCGCAACCCAGCCTCACGCGCGTACCCTTCCGGGGCGCCGAGCCGCGCAGGCCTGGGTAAATGCTTGCTCGGCTCAGTAACACTGGGAGGTGAAAGAGGGGAGCCTCCCGGGCGCGGCCCGGGGCTGGGCGCCGGCGGGGTGGGAGGGCAGGTGAACCCACCGAGAGGCCTCTCCTGCCCCGCCCAGCCCCAGCCGGGGAGTTAGACCACCCGTGCCTTGCACTCCAGGGGCCTCGCAAGGAGGGCAGCCTTCTCCCGGGTCCTCCGAGCGGGGCGGGCAGCTGCCTCCCGAGCGCCCCGGGCCGTCCTGGGGATTTGTCAGTGCGCCCTATATAGCCGCAGACAGCTGCCATCTGTTATGTTTAGCAACCACCCGACGCTGTTCGCCCGTCCCCGTGAATATCTGTCTTGGTCTTTAAGCCAGGAAGTTATTATTATTATTTTTAACGACTCCCACACTCTCTCCGAAGCAAGCATGGCCCATTAGGCAGCAGCTGAGTCCTCAAAGCCGAATCCTCCTTTCTCTTGCCTCCAGGCTCAGGGTGGGTGCAGAAGGCCCCTTCACGTTGGCCTGGGTCTGGAGGCAGGTGCTTCAGTGAAACCACGGAGAGACGGCCCCCCTGCATGGGTTCAGTGAAGAGAATAATCGGTGATGTGAGTACCACCTTAATGCATTGCACTTCAGTTCTGCAAATGCGAAGTGCAAATTGGGCTGGAATAGGATTCTGAATCAGACTAGACGTCATGATTAATTTATCACCATGCTCCAGATACATCAGCTAAAATAATATGAATTTAAAGTAACAGTTCTTCCTGCCTTTGTGTTTGATGGCGAACTCGAAAGAATAGATCACTAGAGAAATAAAGGATCTAAGATTCCACTCTCTTCTTGCCTTGGCAAAGCATGAATGTCATTAAACATTCTCAGCCAGGATTGAATCTGAATTTGCCCACTGACACTTTACATCAGCCTATGTCCCATTCTCAATGACACACCCCGAGCTACTGATGAACACTGAAAATGAGCTTTTCATGTTTCAAGCAATATTTGTGATGCCTAAAGTTCTGATTCCTCAACTTGATGATTGTTTGATTTTCAAGGGCACTGCCACTCAAAATGTGGTCCATGACCCAGCTGCACAGCATCACGTTCAAGACGGTCAGAAACGCAGAATCTCAGGCCCCACCCAGACCTATGGAAGGGGAGTCTGAATTTAACAAGAATTCTGCCTTAAAGTTAAGATCTAGCTTTTTAAAACCACAAATACCTTTGTCCAAACATCTATGCGTTTATAAGCAACCCAGGTGACTTAATAAATTGAGTGGTCAGGTTGGGAGGTCAGCTCTAAGGTCTAAGGATCAGGTGACTTTTATGCTCATGACATCAGCCAAATTTTTTGAGTCAGCATAACTGCCTTAAAGTTTGGTCATCCAAACTTTAATTACAGAAGCAGGAACACTGATGAATTACTTGGTTAAATAACAGCACATTGATTGCTCCACTAGGAAAACTCAACTCTGGGAAGGTAGAATTTCTCCTCATATAACTGGCTCATTCACTCCCAGGCGGGGTGTAGGCATGAGAAGATCTCTTGCTTGGTCATTAAAGTCACCTTCCCCCCCCCCCCATTCAGATGGTCTGACATATTTATCACAATACTTTTCATTCAGAAGGACACATCGTCCTTTATGCTGATGCTCAGCGCAGTTTAGGGCTGTACGGGAGGACTGTGTCCGTACACAATAAAAGGGATGTGGGGACCTTGGCAAAGGTTCAGAAAAAAATTCCTAGGGTTATTTTTAAAATTGAAAGTGAATCATCAAATTGTGTGGCACTATCCAGGAAATGGTCATCCATTCATTGTTATAAACGACATGGGAGACTTTCACTATTAGAGAAATAAGTGTTGTAGGACTAAGCAGAGGAACAGGAAAGAATATGTCTGAAGCACATGTTCTCCACCTTGGTGGCTCATTGCAATCATCTGGGAAGGCTTTAAAAATCCCAGCACCAACTAAGGCAGGATCTCTGTGGGCAGAACACCGGCATCAGCACTTCCTAAAGTTCCCCAGGTGATACTGATGTGCAGCTAAGGCTGAGAAGATAGCAGTGCGTCTTTAACATACTGTGCATTAGCACCACGAAGGGACTTTGTTAAAACATAGGTGCTGATTCAGCAGGTCTGGATGTGGCCAGACCTTCTGCAGTTCTTTTTTTTAATTTTTAAAAATATATTTTATTGATTATCCTATTACAGTTGTCCCATTTCCCCCCTTATTCCCCTCCGCCCTGCACACCCCCTCCCACCCACATTCCCCCTCTTTAGTTCATGTCCATGGGTCGTACTGTAAGTCCTTTGGCTTCTACATTTCCTACACTATTCTTATCCCTGTCTATTTTGTATCTACCATTTATGCCTCTTATTCCCTGTACCTTTTCCCCCATTCTCCCCCTCCCCCTCTGATAATCCTCCATGTGATCTCCATTTCTGTGATTCTGTTCTTGTTCTAGTAGTTTGCTTAGTTTGTTTTTGTTTTTGTTTTTTTAGGTTCGGTTGTTAATAGCTATGAGTTTGTTGTCATTTTACTGTTCATATTTTTGATCTTCTATTTCTTAGATAAGTCCCTTTAACCTTTCATATAATAAGGGCTTGGTGATGATGAACTCCTTGAACTTGACCTTATCTGGGAAGCACTTTATCT
>VMDR010017768.1:0-19766 GCA_007922815.1 Macrotus californicus
TGATATACCTGAAATTGATGTTTGTGTATGGTGTGAGGTAGGGTCACATAATTACATAACTAACCACTTGCTCTAGTGTTCTTAATAATAATATTCAAACATGTTAAAGAAAGATGCCGATGATTGATTCTTAGACTTGGAGATATAGACACTTGGAAATAGTCATAAGCAAACACACACACTCACATACACAGACATACACATTTTTTTCTTTCTTCTCATTGAGAATAAGAACCATTCATCTGGGCCTGAACTGCTTTAGCGCAGTCCTGCCTGCAGTTGGAAAATGAACTAGATGATTCTGCACAATACTCTTGGCTCTAAATTCTGATTTAGAGTGTGCAGCTGTTATCAAATAGGACAAAATCCTATTATTCGATAGCCCAGAAAAACCAGCCAGATTAAATTCTAATTCCCTGCTAGAGAGATTAGAACTGTATATTTAAAAAATCATGAAACAAACAATTGGGCAAAATTCATGCTTTAGTTTTAAGCGCTCAAAGACTTCAAATATTAACTGTGTACTTAAGTTTACCTGCTGTATTAACAATTCAGTTTTGCATATGAAAGACCGAGACTAAACAGATCCCAAATTTATTCTGTATTCTAGGTTTCAGGCAGCTGGAGATAGCTTTACCACACTCAGGTCTGTAAGGATACTCATAAAGGAAAAATAAATCTCAACACCATTGCATTTCTGTCCACTGATAAATTCTCTTCTGTGGGGACAGGTAGGGTCATGTGCTGTTTCCTGAGCAGACTTTACAGGGACCAGTGGGCTGTTTTGGCCTTGCATGCTGCATGCAGAATGCACTGCTGTGGTTCCGCAAGGGACTTCGTTGCTCACAGAACACAAGGCACCTTTTCATGATTTTAATGCTTCTGTGAGTTAGTTTTTTTGTGCTACTTGTCATTTCACTGTTAGTCTTCTTGCTAAGATGCTTTCTGCTGGTTTGGCTTTGAGTCAAATGAAGCTTAATT
Source organism: Macrotus californicus (assembly GCA_007922815.1). Taxonomy (NCBI): domain Eukaryota; kingdom Metazoa; phylum Chordata; class Mammalia; order Chiroptera; family Phyllostomidae; genus Macrotus; species Macrotus californicus. Next base: position 982 of record VMDR010017768.1, read on the forward strand.
TTGCTAAATCTGCAGAACGGCTTGTTGATCCTTATTTTACATTTCACAAAGTACTACACCATGCAGTTTCCCTCTGTTCACCCAATGAGCAGAAAATGCCTGGGAAGCAATAATAGGGCGAATTTAGAGTCTGCTCTGAGGAATTGCCATGGGCTTCTAACTGGCAAATGGAATATATACAGAATCCTGATTTCCCCAGTATCAACCCAGTAAATGCCCAGCTGTCCTAACTCAGAGCTGCCTTAGATTGTTTTAAAGTGCCTTTATCAATTTTAAGGTTATTCTCATTTACATAGTTCTTGTTACTTGCTGTATCTTACTGGATTTTGGCACTTTCTTAACTAAACTTTTTCTTAATGGTAACCTTTCATACTGAACCCTGCAAAAAAAGGATTTCTGTTGAAAATAGACTTCATCTCAATGTATTTTAGCTGTGCTTTTGCCACTCTGCTCATTTCATCTGAATTAACGGTTGATCAAAGGAAAACTGATGTCATATTGGGACCTTGCCCTCTCTCTCATAATGACTGCTACGCCTTCACATGCGTTCAGTGCTCTGAAGTCCCAGAAAGGGGACATGTGGGAGAAAAACTTTCAGATTATATCAGTGCAATCATACATGAAACCCATGAAGCTACCTGTTTCAAATGTCTTCAAATAATTACAGAAGTAGAAAAAAAACTAAAAACCCCAGTATTTTAGATAATTTATCACACAACATCACCCACACAGAAAAAGTCTGTTTTTTTCTTTTTCTTTTATCTTGACATAAAATCATTTGGGTATTTCTGGAGAACATTAAAACATTCTTTGTAAACTGCTTTTCTTTGGGGTTAAATGTCATGGCACATTTTTAAAGTTTTTCTTAAGGTGACTTGATAAGTATTTGAAATTTGTTTCATGTAAAGTTTTGCCAGTACTTTATGGAGCTTTTTCAACATAGTAAATGTAATTTCTTTGCTTGATAAGGTTTCTAATTTTAACCTCAAAATGAAAGGAAAGACCACTTCTGCTTCTGGGCAGACGGAGTGCATCTTCCTCTAGTCCCTGTTTTTTCCACAAAGTACAGCCAAAAACCATGGACCCATTCTGTGAACCAAACATAAGGCTAAATGGTGCAGAAAAGGCAGAGCATGTGTATACCGCACGGAATGGTACAATGCTATTAGTGACCTGGGCTTTCTTTCGCCTCACATAATTCAGATTTGGAGTGGGAGAGGTCAGCTGTCAGGAAACACGAAGAGAAACACATAAGCAAGAACAAGAACAAAGGACCAGGAAAGGGGCACTTAGCAAGACAGAAGAGGTAGACAACAACTGCTGTATTCTAGCCAAACATCACAGAAAAAACTGTGGACCCTCCTGCCAGCAAAGGCTAATGGGAAGCCAAGACATCCCCACTGCCAGGCCATGACAAGGCTCCCAGCTCCAGCACAGGAAGCTGAGTAGTGGAGAACCAGGACTTGACTTCTGCTGGGTAGTAGCAAAACCTGACTCGCCACCTCTGTGTAAGGAAACCACAGGAGAAGTCTGCATTTCTGCTCCTGACCTCCCTGACCTCGGCACAGTTAGCAGAGACCCCTAGGAAGCAGTAACACACACCTCTAGTGAGGAAGGTGTTAGTGGGGACCTAGTGGAGAGCTAGCACTTGCCTGCCAGCCGGAAGGAGGAAGCCCTCTCTCAGGTGTCAGTGGAGGTGTGGTAGGGAACCTGGGGATAATGGCACAGCCTCCCTCTCCCTTCGCCACAGCGGTATGGGAGGAAGGCCACTTAAATAGGAGGTTTAGGTAAGACCTAGAACCTTATAACACCCTGAATGTTCAGGCTTCAAAAAGAGATCACTTGTCATACCAAGAACCGGGAAGATCGCACATGAGTAGGAAAAGGCAATCAACAGAGACCAACATGGAGAGGACAGAGGTGTTAGAGTTGCCTGACAAAAATGTCGAAGCAGCCATCGCAAACTGCTTCACTGAGCAATTCCGAACATACTGGAAAGCACTGAAGAATTGGAAGTCTCAGCAAATAAATAAGGAATATAATGAAGAACCTGGTGGATATCTTAGGCTGGGAAAGACAACAACCAAGATAAAAACTCAGTGGATGTGCTGAGCAATCAGAATGGAGGAGGCAGAGGAAGAATCAGTGTCCTGGGAGAAAGAACAGGAGAAATTCCCCAACCTGAGCCAATCTGAACTAGAGGGGAGAAACTGTAGACACAGCCTCAGGGACCTGTAGGGCTGTCCCTACAGGTCTAGCACTTGTGTCTTAGGAGACCCAGGAGAGTAGGAAGAAGAAGGCGGGGCTGAGAAAGTACCTGAAGAACTAAATGGCTGCAAAGTTGCCAAACTTGGCAAAAGGTTTAAGTGTACAGATACAAGATGCTAAGTATGTCAGGTTGAATAGTAGCCTAAAGATATGCACAGTATAATTCCAAGAACCTATAAATGTATTGCTTTACGTAGGAAAAGGAACTTTGCAGAGGTGATTCATTTAAGGATTTTGAGATGGATAGAATACCCTGGGTGATTGAGGTGGACCCAGTGCAATCACAAGAGTCCTTATGCAGGAAGCAGGAAGGCCAGATGAGGAGCAGACGGCAGGGCATGTGATGCAGTCACAGGCCAGGGTTTGCAGGGGCCTCAGGAGGCCGGAAAAGGCAAGGAAACAAATTATCTCCAGGAACCTCCACATAGGCATGGGTCTTCTGACTTCCAGATCTGCAAGAAATAAATGTGAGATATTTTAAGTTACAGTCTTAATCCCTTTAGACTGCTGTAACAGAATACCATAGATTGTGTGCCTTGTAAACCACAGAAAGGGTTCTGATTTTTGACAGAGATATAGATGCAGTTCAGTACAAGAAAGTTAGGCTTTTCAGTAAGCAGTGCTGGAACCATTATACATCCATAAGTTAAAAAAAAAAACTTTGACCTGTCTCACATCTTTTATGAAAATTAACTCAAAATGGATTGTAGACATCAATGTGAAACATAAAACTGTAAAACTCATGGGGAAAACATAGGAGCAAATCTTTGGGATCTGGAGGTAGGTAAGAAGTTCTTAGACTTGACACCAAAAGCACAATGTATGAAAGAAAAAACTGATAAATTGGACATAACCAAAACTTAAAACTTTTGCTGCGTGTAAGACTCTGCTAAGAGGATGAAATGGCAGACAAGATAATAGGGGAAGATATCTGCAAACCATTGTGCCTGACAAAGGACCAGTAAAGCTCAACAGTAAAAGGAAACAAAGCATGCTATCCGAAAGTGTCCAAAAAAATAGACATTGCACTGAAGAGGGTATACAGATGGCAAATAAACACATGGCAACATCACTAGCAATTCAGAAAATGCATATTAAAACAAAATTGAAATATCAATACACACTGATCAGAGTGGCTAAAATTTAAAAACAATGACAACAAATGCTGGTGAAGGTATGGAAAAATTGGATCACTAATATATTGCTGGTGGCAATGCAAAATGTTACAGCCACTCTGGAAAACAGTTGGCAATTTCTTAAAAAAATTAAACATACAACAACTATATGACCCAGTAATTGCACTCCTGGGCATTAATCCCAGACAAATTAATGCTTATGTTCTCATAAAAATCAGTACATGGATATTTATAGTATCTTTATTTGTAACAGTCAAAACTGGAGCCCTGGCTGGTGTAGCTCAGTGGATTGAGTGCCAGCCTGCGAATCAAAGGGTTGCTGGTTTGATTCCCAGTCAGGGCACATGCCTGGGTTGCAGGCCAGGTCCCTGGGGGGGGGATGCGCAAGAGGCAAGCACACATTGATGTTTCCCTCCCTCTCTTCCTCCCTCCCTTCCCCTCTCTCTAAAAATAAATGAATAAAATCTTTTAAAAAAGGGAAGCAACTCAGATGTCTTTCAGTGGATGAATAGCTAAACAGACTGTGGTATGTCTATACTGTGGACTATTGCTTAGCAGTAAAACAAACCAGCTGTTGGTACATGCAACAATTTGCATGAATCTCCAGGGAATTGTGCTAAGTGAATAAAACCATTCTTAAATGATAATATACTATATAACATCATTAAAAATGACAAATTATAGAAATAGAGACCAGATTAGCAGTTGACAAGGGTTAAGGATGTGGTAGGGGAAGAAGGGAAGTGGGTTTAACTACAGAAGAGCAACGTAAATAACCCTTGTGGTGACTGAAATGTTCTGTATCTTCACTGTATCACTGTTGGTATCCTGGTTGAAATATTGTACTAGTATTGTACTAGTACTTTTTAAAGGTATTTGTTTCAAGAACTTACCATTGGGGGAAAGTGAGCAGTGGGCACATGAAATGCTTGGTGCATCACATACCTTGTAAGAGATAATATTTTCTCTATGTCTGAGTGTCTCTCCTGATTCTCAGATACTCAGTCTGAAATAGTTGACCTAGTATGGAAGTAAAGGAATCTCACAGAAGGGAATTTGCCATGAGGAAAGGCTTAATAAGTTATTCATATTGATAGACTTTGTAGTACTTAGCACATTTTCGTTATAGAGTAGACATTCAGAAGTGAACTGATTATGTCTGATACTGAACTCCCAAGCTTGTTGTTTTGTTTTTTTTTTGTTTCCTGATCATGGAGTAGATGACAGGAGGCTGCTTATTTGCTCAAATTGTGTCCCATGAAGATGATAAACCTTCCAAGCTGGACATGTGTGTAGTGCTGTTAGAAGATGGGGTTCGAGGGGTTGTGGAGTTGGATTCCAGGAATGGAGAGCCTGCTTGGGATCCACTTGTGGACTCTCCCTGCACATCTTGCTGCAAATCCATGTTATCTTTATTTGAAGGGAAGGTCTGAGAAGGCTGAGACCTGGCTGAAGTTTCACCAGACCACATCAGCTTCTTCTCAACTTATAGTGTTGCTCTGGGTGAAACTCGAGCATTTGAAGGACAGAGAGAAGATAATAGAGAGGTGAGCAGAAGGATGCAAAATAGAATAAAGGCTGAGAGGGTAGGAGCTTGTGCTCTGGGCCATACTATTTGTTGCTCTGTGTCTGCCTCCCAGCCCCTACCAGCTATGTGACTTTGAGCAAATAACTAACCTTGTACTTCAATTTCCTCATCTGTAAAATGCAGGTAATAAATTGTATTGCCCTCATTTGGGTTGTTGTCATGTGACAAATGCATAGAAGAGAGCCCAAACTGTTGCCAGCCCTGTCGGTGTTTGCTGTTCTGGGAAGGAAGGCTTGGGGCAAGGGCAGAAGACAAGCTTGCTCTCTCCTGCGCCAAACACTCAATGTTTCCTTTCCTAGATAGCAACATCTCTGCACTGTACAATTTTTCCTTCTTCGTCAATTGCTCTTTTTATTCTGTACCTACAATGTCATCTGAAACAGCATGTCTTTTAGTGTCATGAGTCAGGAGCCTGGGAAATAACTTCAATAAAACGAGGAAGGAAAAGGAAGGGCAGGCAAGGCCACAGATGCTTTGGGGATCCTTCTCCATGTGTGAGCGTTTCCAGACGTTGTTTCGAGGAACCTGTCTCTAACCTTAGATTTTTTTTCATCTAAGATGTTTCATCTCAGATGTTTAGTCTTTGCATTAAACCCAAATATCTGCTCATTTCCAAACCACATCTATTTATGGCTTATAAAGTGTTAAGATAATCTTTAACCTTTATTCTCATCTCCACTTTCCTAAGAACTGCAGCAGAAAAACAACCTTCATGTTACAATGAAGTGGCTTGACCTCAGTTTTTTAAAGGTATTTGTTTTTCAAGTATCCTTAGTAATAGATTCAAATATTTTTTTGCAGTTGGCTTTATTAAACAGATTAAAAGTGTAAGCCACCTTAACTCAAGTAACAAGAATATCAGAAATACCAGGCAGCCCTGGCTGGTGTGGCTCAGTGGATTGAGAGCCAGCCTGTGAACCAAGGGGTTGTCGGTTCAATTCCCAGTCAGGGCACATGCCTGGGTTGCAGGCCAGGTCCTTAGTAGAGGGCGCATGAGAGGCAACCACACAGTGATGTCTCCTCCTCTTTCTCCCTCCCTTCCCCTCTCTCTAAAAAATAAATAAATAAAATCTTTAAGAAAGCATAGATTTAAAAAATGAAAGAAATATCAGGCAACAGTTACTTGAACTCAGAAACTTTGGCATTGAAAGAACAAAACAAGGAGGTGCATTCGATCTTTTTCCTACTTCTACAAGTCAAGAGGTTTGCTGAGTAATTTATAACAGTGACCCTATAAGAAATATTTTTGAGTTGTAGGGTTGTCACTGATCCAGTTCTGTTCACGTGGGCCTCATCCGTGTGGCCAGGCAGTTGTGGGCACGGTTGCACAAGGGTTCGACAGGAGCTGCCCCTCCAGCACCAGCAGCGGCTCCTTTGCGTGGACTCAGGAGGGAGAGGCACAGAGTGCGTTGTGGGAAGTGGCCCTCATCTTGCCAAGAAAAAGTTTGGGATGAAAAGTGAGTACAAGAACAAAGGACATCTAAAGACTTTGGAGGTGGCAGGAGAGCTGTGGGAAGAGACCTGACGGCCTCTTGTTCTCCAACATCTTCTTTCTTTCCCATTCCTGTGGGAGCCATAGGTGTCATCTCTGATGTGGGGCTGTTGGAGACAGTGGGTTAGGAAGTCGCAAGGAGCACACGAGGGGAGTTTCTCTCTTCTATCTCTTCCCTCCTCTTCCTCCTCCTCCTCACTCTTGGCCCTTGTCACATAGATCTGACTTGCCTGCTGGGCTGCAGAGTGGGAGCTGGGCAAGAGGGTTTCAGAAATGCTGGAGCTTTTCTGGTTGCCTTACCCCTTATTCTGCTTCTTCAGAGGTTGTATGGAGATGGGAGGGAGATCCAAACGAGAAGGCCTCCTTATATACAAACACCTCCTTGGTCCTTTGTACCTTACCCCTTCCTCTCCTCCTGCCTCCCAGCAGGACCCACACACACACCCTAGGTCCCTGCTGGGGGAGTGAGCATGTGCACGCACACATGTGTAGATGGTGGTAAGTAGGGCTCCAATAGAAAGGAGGTTGGGTATCTATCTGATGGAAACCCTTGAAATTATGAAGAGGAAGATTAGAAGATTCATCCATTGGCCTACAATAATCTGTAGTCCAGAGAACTAACTTGTTCTAAAATTTTAGTGCACAGTAGATTCTCCCTGATGAGGTCAGAAAGACTGCACAAGCCTTGAAAATGAATTCTAATTGGGCAGGTGGGAAAGGAGAGGACATAGTTCCAGCAGAGATGACGATTAGGGTAGCATTATCCAGGGCAAGAGTCACAAGCTCAAATGGCCACCTTACGTTAGCGAAGTGAGCTAGAGGATCCCATAGCCCTCTCAGGGGCCAACAATTTGGTGGAGAGGTAAATCACAGGAAACTACGGCCCCGTCCTGTAAGTCAGCTTTGAGAACAACAGAACCCCGTAGTGATCGGAAGTATCTGGCTGCAGTGCCTGGACTGCGGCGACCAGGAAGCTGTTGGCCTACCCACAGGACAGCCATTAAATGGGCTGGTTCAGTTGCTGCTTTTTGAGAATTTGGAATTGTGAAGCAGGTGCTGATAGAGTTTACGTTCCACTCAGTGCTCATGAGGCCATGTTCTCAGTGCTTAATATGCTGCTTTAGCACAACCTGAAAGACTCAGCAAGGACTTCCTCAAACCCAGTGGTTCAGCCAATTCATAATCGGTTTCTTGGCATGTGCAGGTCAGTGGTATCTTCTCTTGCACTTTTTCCCTTCATCTTTTCTGATTTTTTCTGGGGTACACTGTACCCCAAATGACAGGATGATGTTCTCTTCTGAAGGACATTGCCTGGAGAGAGGGGAGGCTGCTTCTAAAGCAGGCCTGTGCCTTCTGGCTCTGTCTGATTGGGTGGGGCCTCTCAAGGTGTATTGAGAAATGGCACCCACAACATTGGGCATTTTTTGTCTCCAACCAATCTAAACATTTGCTTTCAGCGAAGTTTTTATATTCTTGTCAAACTTCTACTCCAAACCTTGAATTTTTGATTCGATTAATCTTTTATGTCTTTGAAACATGCCTACTTTATCATAATGCTTTTTTAAAAAAATGGCCAACACAGTCCTTTCTGATTTCTAAATATGCAGAAAAAACTAAATAGTTGTAGAAAAATATATAGCCCATATTTTCATATCTGAAGAAATTAATATTTTTTCCAGAAAAGGTACCACATGTTGGCAGGATGCCAGTCGGCATTCTAATAGAGGTGAAGGCGTGTTGGCCCTGTGCAGTTCTGACTGAGTGCACGTCAGTGCTCCCCAGCCATTCGGAAAATATTAGTGGTACCAAGTGATGGAATTTGAATATTTTCAAATATTCTTTACTAACCACTTTTTGTGGTTTTCTGAGGAGAAAACCCACAATAAAATTCCCCTATGTAGAAAGTTAAGGCACCAAACCTGCTATAGGAAGGGTATAATATGGCTGGACAGGGATGGTATGGAGGGAGCTGGTTTCAGAGGTGCAAGGATGAGCCAGGATAGCCACAGCAGCTCAAAGAGTGTTTAAGAGTTTTCAGATAGTGCTGTTTTTCCTTCTTCTTGGAGTCCGTATCCTTCAGGGTTTGAACATGTGTGAGCCAGGATGTAGGAGCATTCAGCAGAGGAAGCAGTAGGGATGGTGGTTGAGTGGCAGTCGCGGCTGCATCACCGGACCTGAGATGTGCAAACATGTGGGATCCAGGTCTCCACCAAGAAGCATGGGGTCCAGTGCACACACTGCCACGTGTGGTCTCTCACTTCTGGCGGAGGGCAGTGCGCAGGACCGCTGCTGTGAGTTGGTTTTCTAGATCTGTTTCCTGAATCTTGTATGTGTAGTCAGAATACTGAAAGAATAATGCCTCTATGGCAGAAAAAACAACCAGTGTTCTTGGCGAGCTGTAGATTATTTATTTGTAGACCCACAGAAGAGTGTTCTAAGGTGGAACACTCCTGCAGGAGCACAAGGAGGTAGAACCGTAGGTGGGAAACTAGAAGGCCCAGTTCAGGAACTGTAACTGTTCATGGGTCACTCAACCTTTCTGGATTTCATCTGCAAATGAAGTCGTTGACCTAGATGGCTTTCTAGTCTGTGCTGCTCAGCCTCTGATGTGCATACAAATTGCCCAGACATCCTGTTAAATTGCAGAATCTTGTTTAGTGGGTCTTAGGTGGGACCGGAGGTTTGCCTTCCAACAGCTTCTAGGAGATGCTGATGCTGCTGGGCCCAGAGCATGTCTTTAGCTTGCTCTGCATGAGCTCTGAGCCCAGGCCCACATTAGCCCTACAACCTGTGAGACGGTGATCATCTGGCATTTCAGAAAGATGGGGAGGTTTCAGGAAATGTGCGCACCATGATATTAACTCTTCTCATTCTTCACAGTCATCATCATCAAAACCCTGTAAGTGCCCAATTCTGAATAACAGTTACACATGTTTTACAAAAAAAGAATGAACTAGATTTGGGTCTGTCTTATCACACTTAACAATCTAAGAGATAGAAATATGCACAGAGACAATAATAAATTTTACAGCAATAATAAATATGGAGTGATAAGTATTCATCCAGATAGTAAAATAGAAAGGTTATGTAAGCATGGGCCTTAGGATATTTATTTTCTTACAGTTTTTGTTCCTTTTAAAATCTGAGAAACTGCAAAGGTTGCCTGTCATTTCTAGTGAAAAGCAAGAGGTTTCTGTTCTATTTTACAGATGGGAGTTGGGGAATGGAAGGTCAGTTTTTGAGGCTTCCTTTGTTGTTATTGTTTTATTTATTTTGGCTCCACTAACTTCAAAAGAAATGTTACCAGCCCCACATGCCTAACCCTGATTAGCACGTGCTGGTGTCCTGGCCTGGTTTGGTGTTGCTTGATGCTGTGTGGACACAGGTTCATTACCTTCAGCTCTTCCTACCCAGGGCCTTAGGGCCATCAAGTCCTTGGGAAGCAGAGGAGGATGGGCCATTGTTATCTCTGAATTGTGAGTAGTTAAGTGATGCAGAGAAGGAAGCTGGTGTGTTCAAATCTCACATTTACTCACACAGGAAGATTTGGATTCAGTTCTCTTTCTCCTGTATACTTGCTAAACTGACCCGAGGGCTTGTGGCCTTGGTGGAGGAAGGGACCAGGTGAGCAGTCACCACCAGCATCTTCTTCTCACAGCAGAACAGATTCTGTTCCTGGAGGCTGGGTTACCCACCCACCAGAGAATGCATTCAGGTACCTGTGGCAATGAGCAGGTTTGTTAAAACCATATTACCATTTAGCAGAGTGATGCCAGATTGGCTCAGTTCATTGATTTCTTCTAGTTGAGAAACAGCTAAAAGAATTATCACAGGTCAAGAAAACAACCATGTCTAACCAAGGGTGTCTGCATCAAATATTTGCCAGTAATGGGATTAGAGACCATTGGTGTGTACATTGGTCTCATTGTCACTCTTGATTTAAGTACATTGGTAAGGCCATTGGTTACTCTTGATTTAATTAGGCACACGTGACGCTCAGTAGTGAGTGTGTGTGTGCTTAGGGGTGCAGAGAGGCAGAGAGGTTGCCACACAGCCACACCCTTAGGTGACAACTGCAAAATGATGTGTGTGAGTGAAGATTTGGAGTCAGGAATATGTGTGTTCACACTCACCAGCTGTGTTAACTTAACCTTTCTGAGCCTCAGTTTCCTTATCTGTAGAAGCAGCAACCAGTAGTCCAGATGCCACAGAATTCTCATGAGCATTCCATGACATGTGGATCTGTATGGAATCTGTAATGTCTGCAGATAGTGAGACTCATAACTGGTGATTTTTAGTAATCATAGTAAAACTATTACAGGTGACAGCAGCTGAAATCATTTGGGTCTTGAAAGAAAGCAAGAGATTCTAAATTTGTTATTTTTATATTTTATCATGTATGACTATTTGTATAAGAGTTTGTATCTGGGTTAATGAAAATGTCATGCTCTGTTTATTAGAAATAAGGCGATTATTGAAGCAAAACCTGCACTAATTAGGCTCAACCTCATCCTTCATTCTGTAGTGTGATATACAGCGATTGTTTTCCTTGTTTTATAAAATCAACTATAAAGTATGAAGACAATCTGCTCCTATTAAAGAAGACATAAAACCCTGAGTAATTATTATAGCAGGAAGCTAAACCTTTTTAAAAAGCTGCAGGGGCAATACTCTTTATTGTGCACTAGTGCCTAGTCACAGATCTGTGTAGCATGTGGAATTATGTAGGCTGGCTCAGGGACACTGGGGCTATGTGGAGGATGGTCTGTGCAGGGGGTCTCAGGGAGTAGGGCTGCCATTTGCCTACAGACAGGGTGGAAATGTGAGTGCAGTGTTGGGGTAGGAGCAAGGCAGAGTTCTTGGGTAAGTGGAGTCTGCAGCCTGCAGCTGTATTGTGAGACTGCAGAGTGGGACAGAACCAGGGTGTGAGGCCACTGGATGGAAACCAAGAAGCCAAAACTAGCTGTTTGGAGTGGAGAATGGGAAGCAGAGCCCCAGGGAAGTCCCTAATCTCACAAAGCTGTTCAATAGCACATTTTCACAGGGTGCTGTGGCTTCTGGTCACATGGAGGTTTGGCCCAACTTGGGTCAAACATAAGCCAGTTCCTCCTCAAATATAGTATGCATGTGAATCACCTGGTAAAGTGTGGATTGTGATTCAGCAGGTCTGAGGGGAAGTCTGAGTGTTAGATAGGATGATTGACATCACCCAGTGCCGTGAATACAATAGGTGCTCAGTACATGTTCCTTTCTCCCTCCCTCCTCCCCTGTGGCCTTCCTGACAGTCCCCATCCAAATTGCTGTCTTTGTCCAAATATGAAAGTTAAGATATAGGTAAATAATTGTTTTAACAAATCATCATTCCTTTTAGACCAGTGATTCTCAACTGAGGAGCAATTTTACCCTGTAGGGAACATTTGTCAGAGTCTGGAGACAGTTTTGGTTTTCACAGCTATGGGGTCAAGGAATGCTAGCCCCTCAAATAAAGAATTATCCAGCCCCAAATGGCAGTGCTCTATACTTTATACTGGTATTTACAGTTTATTCCTTCATGCAACTCTTACGTGAGAAGAGAAGATTGAGAGCGATGTGATAGGCTGACCACGCAGACTGGGACAAGTTGGAGGACGCATCTACTAGCTATCAGGATCCACTTCCCCTTGACGAGCACGGTTTAAAATTAAATGCCTTATTAGATATTCATTTCTATATTAGTTGTTTAGCCCATTTTAAAAAAGGGAACAAACAATATGGCAGAGACATAGAGACCTCTGGATGGGCGGTGAGGATGAGAGAGATGAGAGCAAACAGTGCAGTCAGGCTTGCAGACACCATGGCTGGGAGCTTGGGATCTGGAGCCCCAGAGGGCTGTGTGAATGGAGTCGTCTAGGCTCTTTTCTGTACTGTATTCACTACCTATCTTACGTATGTTTATTACTACTCGTGTCTCTCTGTCCTGTGTATATTGGTAACTTGGTCTCCTAAACTGATTTTTATCATCTTTAAATTTGTGTAGCACAGAGGGTTATCAGTAAGTGCTTGTAAGACAGATTTAATAGCATCTCAAAATAGTTATTTCTCCACTTTTGGACAGGTGCTGTTTCCAAACACATGTTTCTGATCAACTTACTTAGAGCTTGAAATGCATCTTCCTGGCTTTGTAAATGGTGGGTTTTCAGGATGGAGTGGAGACCTTTCAGAGCCCTTAGTATTGTTAAGCTGTGATGCTTCATAGTTCAGAGTGATGGTGGTGGGGGATGGGGTGGGGGACAATCCCAGCAAAAGGAAAAGAGGAGAGAGTTTCCATTGCCTTTCATTATAGGAGGTGTACTCTTGGTGAACACGACCTTTATGCCGTTCCTCCTCCCCGACCTGTAACTGTCTCTTACTTTCTACTCCACGTCTCTCTTGGAGCTCACAGCCAGGAGGCTCTGACCACTCAGGCAAGGGCCCCAACTGGTGGAGCAGGACTGGGAGCTCTTGCTGGCCTCTGGAGAGTGTGGTGTAGCAGCTCAAGGAGGGATCCTCACCTTGCTTGTGAGCTTTACTATTTTCCTTTGGTCTTTCTAGGTAGTGTTAACTTACTTTTTCTTTTTTCCTAAGAAATAGGTCTCCCCTCCCTACCTTTTTAAATTTCACCCAAAAAAGGAAACAAAATGCATGGCTTACCCCAGCAGATATTTTTTTTCCTGAGAACACTCAGCCCCAGTGCTTTTTACTTCCACTTAGCATATTTAAAGATGCCTCCTTAGATTTCACAGACTATAAGAACAGACTTTTAGATCTGAGATTAAGCTTCGCAAACTTGAATCTCACATCCTCTTCAAGGAAGTGATCTCTGTAAATGATAGTTTTATCTTAATCATAGGAAACCATGCTAACAAAAACATAGCATGTTTCAAGATAAAGACGAAGTAGTGTGGCTCGATCTATTACAACAATTATCACACAGTTCTCTGCAGTTTGATTTGTGTCCTCTTTGTTCTGACAAGGCTGTTGTCTTCTTAAGGCATGCAGCCGTTTTTGTTTTTGTTTCGATCCATGTACCTTGCATAACTCAAAGGATCTGAGTTTAGGTGTGTTAATCTTTAGTTATCATCAGGGTCTGGGAGAGGCAATGAGTAAAAATAAAGCATAGGTGTAATTTTATAGTATTAAAGTACTAAAAGTTAACTAAATAATTGATTGTTAGTTGCTTTTTTTATTGCTCAGAACTTTAATAAGTAAGTGAAGAGATAAGCATTTCACCCCTAGTGATGGCAGTTTTAGTATACTATGGGTTTGAAATTGTTTCCTGCTGTCTCTTTTCCAGAAAACACAAGGCCCATTCTCTTTTTTCAACAAATGAGCACATGTCAGAGCTGGGAAACAGCAATTTCAAGCTGATTATTTATCGTTTTATTCTACATTCTCTCTTATTAATGCTTACTTCTAGCTTACCTTTGTCCAGCATCAGTAATTGATTTGGGAAATCTGAGTTGTAGGACTGCAGACACACATCTTTGAAAGTGAAAATCTCAAGGGTATTATCCGGTAGCCCAGTGTTGACTTCAGCATAGTGTGAATTCTTCACAAAGGTTGGGACACCAGTGGGCCTGCCTCCCGGACCACGGTGTTTCCCTGGTCAGTGATGGGCACTCTCTCTGCCTTGTGATACCTGTGTGAAATTGGCACAATGCCTACCCTCTCTGTCTCCTTCCTTATCTTTGAGATGGAGACGATAACTGGATAGCCTCATGGATTTCCATTTCCAAACAGTGCTCACCACACTACCACTGCCAAAACTATATGAGGCTGTGTCTTTCTGTTGTTGTCAGTGATGCTAGTGATCTCATTTAGTGCTGACAATAAATTATATAAAAATTTCTTAATCCTCTTGGGTCATCTTTGAACAGAATCAAATCCAGAAAAAAAAATCATTCAACCTAAATGAACAAGTTAATACAAAGATATTCTACATTTGATTTTAGCAATTAGTTTACTGCACAGTTACCAATCTTTATAATGCATCTTAGACTTTGAAGTGCTGTGCACACCCTAAACGACTTACAGGCCTCAAGCACTGTGACCTGATGCCCCTGTTCATTATCCATCATTACCCGCTTCTTCTCCCAAGTCGACGGGAAGGGGTGCATCTGGCCTGAATAGTCCCCATCTCTTCCCAGAAGGAATCTTGTAAAATAGGCCACTGTTTTTTAATTAAATCTCTCCTTCAACTTGAGAAGTTCTTACTCTCAGCAGCACTATTGCAGGATCATTTTTTATTCCCTCTAAGGCCTTTCTAAATGTAAGTCTAGACCCTAAAAAACAGCCTGCCTTTTGTTTGTTAACTTGTGCTAAGGAATCAGTGCATTAGGAGTTCTACTCATCCACACTCCAGAAATGCCTTCCTCTGACCTCCCAACATTTGACAAGAATCTCAATTCAGGGACAAAATATTGTCTTGTTTTTTTTCCCAGCGCATTTCCATTTCCATTAGAGCTGCTTGCCTTCCACATTGTGTGTGTGTGCTGACGTGTGGTGCACTTTGCAGCTAGGGGTACTAAGAGTCTGCTCGAGAGCCCACGTATTTTAGAATAGGTCTCAGGTGTGAATGTAGTGGAATCACTGTCCTCTAAAATTTCTGGAAAGCACTGTAATCTGTGCTCCTTTTTTGTATTTGGCTGATTGCTTAAATTTTACTGAGGGTATTTTTCTGCCTTTTTAAAGAAATTTAACCCAGAAATTTCTGTTTGCTCTCTGCCAAACTCCTGAGCCCAATGATGTGGTTATCTTCATTTGTGTATCCCAAGCAGCTATGCAATGTATGCTATGTATGTATGCAATGAAAGTGTCTTCCCTAACCCCTCACTCATCCTGTACTTACAACAGATTCTTCTCCTGGAATCAATATTTCAGTTAAAGGCATCACGCCGACCCCATAACGCAAGCCAGAAATCTCCACCCTGACCTTGCTTCACTGTCTGCATTCGGTGCACAGCAGATACTGGATTTAAGATAATATATGAGCATTCCAAGAGCAGTGACTAGCACTTGATGAGGTCAGACATCCACAATGTTGATTGTAACTGTCTTCGTGATCTTCCTCTCCTGCCTCTCATTGACACTGCTTTCGTTCTGGCCTTTGTCTGCTCTGCACCACCCCGGTGCTGGAGTAAACTATATATATAGTTAGCTCTTTTCCATAAACACTCCCCCTCTAGGTACAAACTTATAACAGGATTTCCCACTCAGTGAATTCTGTGGGCACTGTTACCTTAAGAGCAGGCCCATACACCTGGGTGTGGGCCTCACAACCTGCCCCCAGGTCCCTTCCTACGGTCCTGCCTTTGCGGTCTGTGTTTCACTAGCACCAGACTGTGTGGGGTTTTCTAACACATCCCATCCTTTGCATGTGCTGTTTTCACTTCCAAGAATGCACTTACCCCTTTTTTCTTATAAATTCCAGTGTGTCCTTCAAGGTCTACCTGTTCCCATCTGCCCTGAGCAGCCCTCCCTGACTCCCTTTTATCTGGCTGGGCTCACACAGTTCTTCAGTCACCTCATCACAGTGTCTCTCATCACAGTGCATTTAATTATCTCCTAGGAAGTCTGACCCTCCTCTACATGCCAGTCTGGAGGATAAGGTTTGAATCTCACTATTTTTGCATCTACCATATTGAATACATGCCTTATACACCAGTAACACATAGCAGGTGCTCTAATTGCCTTCAATGATTGTATCTCTGAAACTGTAATAAGGAACAGGATAGTATTTGTGAAAAGTAATCTCAAGCTGTGCTTTTTTCTGATATATATATAAGCATTTTTTCTCAACAATAATGTTTTGCTTTCTATTTTGGTTTTAGAATCCATACAATAAAGCAGAGCCACCAAAGCCAGTGATGACTTTCCCCTTTTTGCTAATGTCAATACTAGCATGGTGGCTACAGGCTTTGGGAACTTGTAATTGTGAATCATTCCACCTTGGGAATAGATTCAGCCAATTCTTTACCAACTTTGGTGGTGATAATAGGTATTTTTATGATGTTTTCATTTGAGGATTCACAATTTAAATCACCCCTACCCATTTTTCAAGCTCCCAGTATGCCTATCTTGGAAGTGTGCTTCCAATTTCCAGGGTTATTCTTTGCACTTTTCAGAAAGACAAGCAATGAGTGAGAAAAGGCAGCATCAGGAACAAGCTGGTGACACATTAGCCTCCATCCAAGACAACAAACGGGTTATTTTTCCTCAGAGGCCACAATTGACACAATTAGAGATGGACCACATCTTTGAGGAGCTAGAGGAAGATAATGGGATTTGCTTTTAATTCCAACCAATTCTGAGCAAGAAAGCAAGAGCCATAGGTTTCTGGAGTGGCTTCATCATCAGAGGTTGCCCCAAGCCTGTCAGACTTCTAACAACTGTCTACACATGACAATAGGCTCAGGGTGTAAGGTAATGCAGAGCTATAGTGACTTTAGTCAGCTTTTATTAATTTCAGCATAAGCTGTTAGCTACTTTTTTAAGCAGTAAATTTTAATAGCAACCTGCTTGTGCCCTGAAAAAATGTTCAAGTGTAGCAAGAAAGAGTTGAATATAAATGAATGTTAAGACTTACCCAGCCATCTCTAGACCAGTAGTCAGCAAAATAGATTGCAGTCAGTCTAATGAATCTTTATCTTTTGCTCTCTTTCTCTCATTTATTGTATGTGTGATTTCTGGATTATAAAAGCAATATATAGAAAGTTGGAAAATACTAAACCCCCAAGCATAACAAAATGCTTCCCTATGAGATCATTACCAAGAGAAAACCATTGTCAATATTTTGGTTGGTATTAGCCTTATAGAGTTTTCTAAAACACATATACTTTGAAACTTTTGTGATGAAAAATTTCCCACACATGGCAGAAAAAATTATGCAGTGAGTTCTCATATACTCAAAACCTATATTCACAAGTTATCAATATTTTGTCACCAATGGTCGACCCATCCTCTTTTTCTCTTTCCCTTTTTCTTCTCTTTTTTTAAGTATCAACTAACTACTTTAAAGGAGGAAGGGAATGCTGATAAACTAAGGACAAGCATTTGCCTGCCAATTTCACAAACAGTCACTTAGCTTTCATTAGGAAGAAAAAGTATGGGTTTACACCTAGTATTACATTGTACTTTGAGGATAAATTGCCTTAAAGCCCAAGTCTATCACATGCTAAATGGATATTGATTTTTCCTCTTAAATCTATGCTTCCCTAGAGCATATTTTTATTTATTCATAAAGCTAAGATTATGTTTGAGAGGAGTTGAAGCAGCATAAGTCTTCCCATGGTGCAGGCACAATGGGAGAAGCTTTTGTGAGACCCGGAAATCAATGTCCTGAGGTCACAGGGGAACCTCATGAGCCTGAAAAAAGTGCATTCGCTATGCTTCCAGGAGAAAAAGGAAAATTTCAGCATATGATCAAGTTTCATCTCTCTGTTTTCTATGCCACTTTTCAGATGGCCCTCAGTGAAGTGTCACTGAAGTTGGAACACCAGACTGGGTAGAATCAAAGCTTCAGGTCTGCCAGTTTGCTCTCGAAAGATACGCTGGCTCTTGGATCTGAACCCTGTGGCTTTGCCTCATCATGCACAGAGCCCAGAGTGGGGACCTTTTCATCCAAGGGGTAGTTAACACAAGTGTGAGGGTGCTCATTTTGGGGTACTTCCTTCACTTTGGAGTGGTGTGTTTAAGTGTATATTGCAGCTCTCTGGGTGGCTAGGCTGTGTAAGTCATGTATAATTCTAAAAGTATTCACTATTTGTTAGTATATGTGCATTTTTTTATTTTCTTTTAAAATAAATTACCTTTTATTTTATTTTTTATTGATTGTTATTACAGTTGTCCCAATTTTTCCTTCTTTGTCCCCCTCTACCCAGCAACCCCCACTCCCTCGGGCAATACCCCCTCCTTTGTTCATGTCCATGGGTCATGTGTATAAATTCTTTGGCTGCTCCATTTCCTATACTTGTTCTTAACATTCCCCTGCTATTCTGTAACTACAAATTTGTACTCCTTAATCCCTTCACCTTTTCCTCCATTCCCCCAGACCCTCCTCCCCACTTATCACCATCCCAATGTTCTCCATATGTGTGATTCTATTTCTCTTCTACTTGCTTGCTTAGTTTGGTTTTTAGATTCAATTGTTGATAGTTATGTATTTATTGCCATTTTAATGTTCATAGTTTTGATCTTCTTCTTTTTCTTAGATAAGTCCCTTCAACATTTCATATAATAATGGTTTCATGATGATGAAGTCCTTTAGCTTTACTTTGTCTAGGAA
>VMDR010017769.1:0-19758 GCA_007922815.1 Macrotus californicus
AATGTGAGTGGATATGCATACAGTATTTAATGATGTAATTTGTATGACAATAAGAGAGGAGAGGGAATGGAGCCATATGGAAGCAAACTTTTTAAAATATTACTGAAATTAATTTTGTATTAACCAAATGAAATTGTTTTAAGTCAGTATGTTAATTGTAATCCCCAGTGGGAACCATAAATAAACTTCACAATAAAGGAATTAAAATGGTAACTTGAAAATGCCTATTTGATGTAAAATAAAGCTGTCATGGGAAAATAGAGGAACAAAAAAGATATAAAGCACATGGAAAACAAGCAGTAAGAATGCAGGTGTAAATAACAGCTTATCAGTAATTGCATTAAGTGTAAATGGGTTAAACATTTTATTCAGAAAGTAGAGATTAACAGAATGGATTAAGTAAAAAATATGTAGGTGTACTTTCTACAGAAGACACATTTTAGTTCCAGAGACAGTGAGTTGAAAGTAAAAGCATGGAGCAAGATACACTGTGCAAATAGTAACCGAAAGAAAGCTGGTTGGTTACACTATCAGAGGAAGTAGACTCTAGGATACCATTGTTACTGAAGGTGAGGAAGGACATTTTAGAATGGCAAAGGTGTCCGTTCACAAGGAAGACCTAATATAAACATGTATGAACCTAACAGTACAGACTCAACATACATGAAACAAAAAATAACATAATTGAAGGATGAAATAGACAATTCAACAATAATAGTTGAAGACTTTAAAACTCCCATTTTCAGTAATGGATAGGACAAGTAGAAAAAGATTAACAAAATGAACAACACTAGGATCCCCCTCACCATAACAGCCATCTACAGGACACCCCACCCGACAAAAGAATACATGTTCTTTTCAAGTGTACATGACATTCTGCATGTGTCCGGCAAACAAGACTCAATACATTTAGAAGGATTAACATCATATGAAATTCAAAATAAGAGGGAAATTTAGGAAATTCACAAGTATATGGAAATTAAATAATATTCTTCAATAACCATGGGGTCAAATAAGAAATTAAAGAGGGAAATAAACTATTTTGAGGTGAATAAAAATAGGCATAATATGCCAAAACCTGTAGATGTAGGTAAAGCAGAGCTTAATGGAAAATTTGTAAACACATTTAAATTTTTTTTCACTTTTTTGGGTTTTTTTAAAAAAAATTTTTCTTATAAGAATCTCCTGACATATTCTGTTCTTTCACGTAATAGATGGCTCTTTTCCACTTGCCTCACTTGGTATTTTCCTTTGTCTGGTTTGTGGTACTCAAGACATATCTGCTACCTTTTCCATGACTTGATTCCTAATCAGCTTTTGAGCTGTTAATCGTCTGAATCCTCATAGCACTCAGTACCTGTCACAGCACTTAAGAGATTTGGTCATATGCTCTTTTTGTTTCCTTGTGTAAATAAATGGCTGCCTCTGATCAAACCCAGCTCCTCCGGCTTGGCAGTAATGGGAAAACATCCCCCTGGGAGAGAAGTGGCTGGACTCCTGTGTAACTCTTCATCCCCAGAGATTTTCTGTCTGCCTGATCTTTCTTGGGTGATTCCTGTCTCACGACCACACTGTATTAAAGGATTATGCTCCTCCCCACTCATTCTGGCTAAGTTTGCACACACATTCCACCCTTAATTTTTGTCACATAGTTGAGGTGGACTTGGAACTTGAAAACAATAATTAACTAAAGGTTCATGAAAATAAACACACAGAGATCAACAGACAACTCTGTAACCTGGCTTAATGATCTAAAAAATAAAACCTCTTAATTTAAAAGCGCACAGTGAAATACCACCTCACACACACTAGGATGGCTAAAATTAAGAAGGAGGTAAAAGTGCTGTCAGGGATGTGGAGAAATGAGAACCTTCATGCATTGTTGGCAGGATCTGAAAACAGGAGCTGCTTTGGAGAACAGCCTGGCAGTTCCTCGGGATGTTCCGCAGGGCGTTGCCATGTGACCAGCCCCTTTACTCCTAGGTATGTACCCCAAAGGAATAAAAATGTGTCCACACAGATGTTTATACCAGTATTATTAATAGCCAAAAATAGAAACAGTCCAAATATTGGTGAACTGATGAGTAGCCGGACGAAAGGTGACATATCCTGCAATAGAATATCATTTGCCGAAACCACTGAAGGACTGATAATGCCACAACATGGAAGAACTGTAAAAACATTATACTGAGTGAGATTAATTAGTCACAGAAGGCCACATAGGATTCTGTTTGCTTAAAATATCCAAAGAAACAGAAAATAGGTCACTATGTTCTAGGGGTTGGGTTGGGAGCAATAGAAGTGACTGCTAATGGATATGAGATTGCCTTGGTGAGTGTGGTGGTGAATATGCTTGTTCTTGAGTTAGATTGTGGTGATTTTTGCACAGTTATATAGTGTGGAAACATTTGTATTTTATACCTTAAAGGGGTAACTTTGATGGTTTAGCAAATTGTATCAGTTTTTAAAAAGCATTCCTGAATCTCCTAGCCTTTTAGGTAACTTTGTGGAATCAGCAACATCAGCTGCCAGAGGGAAAAGGTTTAAAAGCCCAACTTATTTCCCTAGGCCCCTCTTCTTCCTCTCATGCCACCCAGATCTAACGTCTTTACCCCTAGGTATTTTAATATTTCACCCAGCTTTTCCCATTGTCCTCAGCTGCAGGGTTTCTCAGAGTTCCTGGTTTTCCACCTGAAGCCTCATAGGCAGCCTAAGCTCATCTATGGCTTTCTTTACTATTTAGTATTTAGATTTATATCTCTAGTCCACCAGTTCCCCAAAATTTTTATCTAAGGAACCCTTAGGTCTTAACATGTGAGTCTGAATGCCAATGTTTCCTTCCATTCAAGTATGAAAATCAAAACTAAGCTGTGTTCTTGATGGAGCTTTATCCTTCATGATGACTAGTCCCCAGATGTTGAAAGTTCACCTGTTATTTGGCTTGAGCTTTAAGACGACTGAACTCAGCTAAGGTCAATTCAGCCCCCGTTGGTGCTAATGTGGCGGTGGTGGTGGCTATGACTGCATAGGGCTAGACCAGTCGTGGTTAGTGTTTGACCCAAGAGCTGGAAGGGACTGGGCCAGGGTATCGCCTTTGGCATTA
This sequence comes from Macrotus californicus, assembly GCA_007922815.1. NCBI lineage: Eukaryota > Metazoa > Chordata > Mammalia > Chiroptera > Phyllostomidae > Macrotus > Macrotus californicus. Next base: position 3,104 of record VMDR010017769.1, read on the forward strand.
GAAGTGGCTGGCCACTGTAGAATGTAAGAGTAGTTCTGCTCTTCAGTTCCACTTGCACTTCCCTCAGCGCAGCAGAGTCGGGAAGAGATTGCAGTGGAGAGTAATGGTGGGTTCGAGGGATCTTCCAGACTTTAGCCTGCCCTTTCTGCAACCACAATTGCTGACGGCTTGCCCGGGCTCTTATTCTTCCTGTATTTCCAATGTTTTAACTGAGTTAATACTCAGAACCAAATTTGCCATCTTAACCATCTCTAAGTACACAGTTCTGCGCTGTTACGTGCATTCATAATGTTGTGCAGCCGTCTCCACCCTCCGTCTCCGTAATTCTTTTCCTCTTGCGAAATGGAAATGCTGTGCCCACCAAATACCAACTCCCCGTTCTCTCCTCCCCCCACCCCCTGGCAACCACCGTTCTGTTTTCTGTCTCCATGAATTTGACCACTCTAGGTACCTCATACAAATGGAATCATACAGCGTTTGTCTTTTTATGACTGGCTTATTTCACTTAGCATAATAGTCTCCAAGTTCTTCCACGTTGCCGGCTGTAACAGAATTTCCTCCCCTTTTAAGGCTGAATAACTCATTGTATGTATGTAGCACATTTTGCCCTTCCATTCATCTGTCGGTGGACATTTGGGTTGCTTCCATGTTTTAGCTATTGTGGGTAATACGGCTATGAACATGGGTGTACCTATATCTTTTCAAGACCACTCTCAGCTTTTTAGGGTACGTGTCCAGAAGTGGAATTGCTTGATCAGATGATTAACCTAGTTTTAATTTTCTGAGGGACTGCCATACTCTTTTATACAGTGGCTGTACCTTTTACAAGGGTTTCAACTTCTCCACATCCTTGTTTTCTGTTTTTTTTTCCCCCGTTATTAGCCACCCTAGTTGGTGTGAGATAGTATTTTAGTTTTGATCTGCATTTCCCTGATGATTCTCCCTTCCATTCTGTGAGTTTTTGTTTTATATATTTTGATGGTCTCTTATTAGTTATGTAATAATTGTATCTTCTTACATTATTGAGCCTTTTATTAATGTAGAATGACCCTTTCTGTCTCTTACAACTTTTTTTATTTAAAGTCTGTTTTGTCTGATACTAATATAACCAACCCTGGTCTGTCTAACTATTTAATGGAATATGTTTTTCCATTCTTTCATGTTCAGTTTGTCTCTAACTGCGCCTGTGTCTTTTTTATTTTAATTTTTTAAATCCTCACCTGAGGATATGTTTATTGATTTTGAGAGAGAGAGAGAGACAGAGAGAGAGAGACAGAGAGAAACCTTAATGTGAGAGATAAAGGGCAATGATCAGTTGCCTGCCACATGTGCCCTGACCAGGGATTGAACCTGCAACCTTGGTGTGCAGAACGATGCTCCAACCAACTGAGCCACTCGGCCAGGGCAGTTGGATCCTGTGTTTTTATTTATTCTGCCAATCTCTGTCTTTTGGTCCCAGTGTTTAATTTATTTACGTTTATAGTAATTGCTGATAAGGAGGGACTTTTGTCATTTTGCCGTTTGTTTTCTGTGTGCCTTACAGATTTTCATCCCTCATTTACTGCATTACTATCTTTATGTTCAGTCGATTTTTTGTAATGAACTGGTTAAATTCCTTTCTCATTTCCTTTTGTGTATGTTCAGTAGCTATTTTCTTTGTGGTTACTAAGGGGATTTCATTTAACGTCCTAAAGTTGTAACACTCTAATTTGACTTTATAGCAGCTTAGCTTCAATAACAATATAAAAATCCTAAGCTTTTCAGTTGTTATGCCACAAAATGACATCTCTATGCATCACATGTCCCAATATGTAAACTAACAATTCTTTGAAATCTATTTGTCTCTTAAGTTATATAAAAATCATAAGTTACAGTATATACTAGGTTTTAGACTAACAGTTTTTTCTTTAAACGTGCAGTCTCTTAAACCAAGTAGAAAACAAGAAGTGTAGTTACAGGCCATTGTTACAGTCACACTGATTTTATAATTGTTCACGTACTCTGTTTTCCTTACTGGGATCTTTATTTCTCCACGTGGCTTCACGTTACTGTCTGGCACTCTTTCTTTTCATCCCTGTAGGACCTGTTCACTGGTAATGAAGTCTGTCAGCTTTTGTTTATCTGGGAATGTCTTCATTTCTTTCTCACTTTTGTAGGAATGTTTTGCCAGGTAAAGGTTTTGGGTGAATTTTTTGCCCCTTGGCCCATTGAATGTATCAACCACATTGCATTCTGGCCTCCAAAGTTTCTGATGGGCAGTCTGCTGGTAATCTAATTGAGGATCTCTTGTATGTGACGGTTTGCCTCTCTCTTGCTACTCTCAAGATTCTTTATCTTTGGATTTTGAAAATTAGATCATGTGTCTTGGTGTGAGTTTATTTTATTTTAAAAATTATTTTATTGATTTTTAGACAGAGAAGGAGAAAAATAATTGATGTGTTATTCCACTTATTTATGCACTCATTGGTTGCCTCTTTTATGTGCCCTGACCAGAGATCAAACCTGTAGATCAAATCTGATGACGCTCTAACCCACTGAGCTATAGGGCAGTGGGGGCTTCTTCAAATTCACAATGTTTAGAGTTTATTGAACTTCTTGAATATTTATAGTATTGTTTTTTATCTAATTTGGGACGTTATCAGCCATCATTTCCTCAAATATTCCCTCTTCCTCTTTCTTCTCCTTCTGGGTCTCTCACAATGTGTATGTTGACTGGCTGGTGTCCCACAGGTCTCTTAGGCTGTCTTTTCTTCCATCTTTTTTCTTTCTGTTCCTCAGACTCAATAATTTCTATTGTCCTATCTACAAGTTCACTGCTTCTTTCTTCTGCCTGCCCAAATCAGTCTTTGAACTTGTCTAGTGAATTTTAAAATTTCAGTTAATGTACTTTTCAGCTTCAGAATTTCTTTTTGGTTAGATTTTAGGTTTTCTCCTTTTTGATAGTTCCATTTTTTAATATATTGTTTTCTTTACTCTCTGCATACCTTTTAGTTTCTTGAGCATCTTTAAGATAGTTGTTTTGAAATCTTTGGCTAATATACCTGCCATCAGATCTTTTTCAGACAATATCTGTTGATTTAATTTTTCCTTTGAATGGGTCATACTTTCCTATTTTTTTAATGCCTTGTGACTTTGTGTTGAAAACTGGACATTTAATGTGATAACTCTGGAAATCAGATTGTCCTTCCCCAGTGTTTGCTGGGTTTTAAAAAAATTGCTGTAGTGTATGCCTGAACCCCTGGGGCTCAGCCAGCAGCGTGAGTGTAAGGTCTTCCCAGGTCCCTTCAGAACCTTTCCCTGAGCACGTGTGGTCACTCTCCAGTGTTCTCCCATAGATGCAATTGTTTTGTAATGTCTACTCTTCAATGTCTGACCCCTAAGAGGGGAAAAGGACAGAATGAATGAGGGCAGGGAGGAGTGGCCTCTGCCTGTGACATCCCCTGGAAGTCCCTTCAGCTGGCAGGGGAAGTGCAGCAAGGTCTGACAGCCTCTTTGTCTGCCCTTCTGGTATCAGAGGCAGCAGTCAACAATCGGAGCACAGGTCCCGATATTTGTAAGACAGGGTCCTGCAAGGTGGCTGATGGTAGGGTATGGGGGCCTGCCACTGTGCTAATTGCTGATACTAACTGCAGTTTACCCTCTACATCATCCTTTGGAAGTTGCAGGCCTTCAACAGACAGACTTGAGTTCCAGAATAGCTACATCAGACAGATTCTGTCAGTGTAGTTGTTATCTAGGTGGGCAGACAGATTCCTGCAGCTTCCTACTCAGCTGTGTCCCCAGAGCCCTGTCTGTCCCACCTCTTGTTGACCTGGTGAATTTCCCCAGATCTCAGGCCTCCTTTTCTTGCTGCCCACACTCACACCTGGCATTTGTCCCTTGAAAGCTTCAGAAATTCACTGCTCGCCTATGAAGGCTCCTCTCTCTGGACACGCGCCATCAAGGCTTTCTGTATCTGCTGGTCTTTGACAGTCCCAAATGTGTGCTTTTTATCTTGTTTTGAATTTTCTGGTGCTACCCTGGGAATGGAGGTTTTCTGTATCTCTTGATATCCTGAACTGAAAGTGATCATTCATTCATTCATTCTTAACCATCTTCAGTCTGTTTTGTAGATCATTGCCAGAGTAATCTTCTAAATTTGGGACTGACGTACAAGTTGGTCCTCAGTCGTTTATTTAACCCTTGTCCAGCCGCAATCCAGGCCTCTGCTCATGCCCTGCCTGAGTCCTTTTACCCTTCTTTGCTGGCTGAATTGTCTGCTAATTCTTCCGTCTTGCCTTTTCCTGAGGTGCGGTGTTCACTTCCCCTCCAGAGAACAAGTGTCTCTTACTTCTCTGTTCTCACAGCATTTTTCTTAAACGTTAATTATGTTACTTACAGTGTGTTGAGGGCATTTGCTTTAGCTGTCTGTCTCCTGGTTCTGATTTGAGTTCCATGAATATTTGGATGGTACTGAAGTAATTTTCTAATTTTATGAGACTGGAACAGTGGCTTATAACTACTGGGTGTTAAGTGTGTCTGCTGTGAATGAATGGAACCACCCACCAGAGAACATCTCTGACTTCCAGGAGATACTTGCTTTCTGCTTGCCCCTGGCCGTTGCCATTAGTGCTAAGGGTACCAAGCCTGACAGGCACACTCCTGCCTTCAAGGCACTCATTAGTTTGTTGCTTTGTGTGCTGGTTTAACACCATACAGTGCATTTAACATCTGTGTGTCCCTATTGTGATTTGTCGTATATCCTGGCCCCTCCTTAGAACATAATTTTATCATTTATGAAGTGAGGAGAATGGGCCAGATGGCTAGAAAACTTACCGTCGTTGACTATCAATAGGTTTTAAGGTCCTTGATAACAGGAATTCTATCTTTTCCGTCTCCTGGAAACTTAACATAGGGCAAAGTATAGTGTCTCACACTCTGGTTGGTTAGCAAATTTTAAAGAGAGAGCAGATACCGGTGAAAACTTGAATTTGATTCTGTTTTTTCACTCCATTGATCTTGTTTTGTCCCTTGTCTGTGCTTAGGAATACCTGTATTTCCTTGACCTGGCTCATTCTCAACTTTTGTGTACAGCTGTCAACGCGCTGCACACATGCATGCAGTGAGGAGCAAAGACAGGTTTCAATTGTCAGTACACAAAAACTCAGTTTATTCTTGTTTATTATTTATTAGTTGTATTATTTTGCACATGAACAACTGTAAACCTACCTTTGCCACAGCCTGTATATATTTATTTTACTTTTTACTCTATCCCTCTTAACAACCCCAAAAAGATAGTAAGGTAGTCATTTATCTCCATTTTTCAACTGAGGAAACCAAGTCTTCAGGGTTGTAGCTGAAAAGCAGCAGAGTCAGACTCAGTCCGGGTCTCCTGGCCCCAGATCCTGTGTCCTTCCTGTCTGTCTCTTCCTCTGTGACATCAGGGCTTCTTCAGATCTAAGCACTTGTGGTAGCCACCTGTTAATGCAGCGCATCAGTTAGGAGCTTCTGGGGAGTCACAGAAATGTGCTTCCCATGATGGAAACTGACTAGTAAGGTCCTGGGGAGTCTCAGAGCGCTGGTGAGAAGGTTGAGCATCCAGCTGGGCAACGGACAGGAGCCAGGGCTGCCAGAAGCAGAGACCTGAAGAGGCACCGCCACAGAGGGACCAGCCTCCAAGTGATTTTTACTCTCCGCTCAAGATTCAGGGCAACGGAGAAGTGGTTTATTGGCATGGCTTGAGTCACTTCTTTGTCCTTTGGTTAGTGCAGTGTTTCCCAGCTGGGGCAGTTTTGTCCTCCCATTGGGCACTGTCTGGAGATATTTTATGTTATAACTGGGGGAGACTGCTACTGGCATCTGGTGGGTAGAGGCCAGGAATACTGCTAAATCCACTACAGTGTCAGCCCCCAATAGCAAAGAATTAACCGGCCCCACATGCCAGTAGTGCTGAGGTTGAGAAAGCCTGGGTTTGGTGAGGGGAAGGCACCTTGATTAGTGGTCCCACTAGACTCATGGCAGGCAGGAGGAAACTAAAGCCTCTTCCCCAAAAGTTGGAATAGACACTAGATGGCCAAAACAACCCAGACAAGACATGTGCCGCAGACTGGGGCAGCAGTCCCAGTCCTGGGACGTGAAGATGGATTGCATGTTTGTAAGTGTGCTTGGGTGGCTCGGAAGAAAGGAACATTCAGAAGATACTTGAAATCTGAACTTAGGCTCCAAAAAGTTTCTGGCTGATTATTTTTAGAAAGCATTCTTTAAAATGAAACTTAAATTCTCATATAGAGTAACCCATAAATAATATATGGTATGTGCATCTTTAATTCAGTGATCATTTGGGTTTCTCAGTGGGACTGTGAACAAAAACCTAGAGGAACCACCCTCATAATCAAGCCTCACTAACCGTGTGTTAAACGAGAGCACTTTCCAGAGAACTCCTAGTGTAAAATGGAACAGCCTGTTCTCTTGAACTCCTGGAGCCAAACACAATGAGAACGTTTAATTTGATTTGAATCCGTGGACAATTTATCATGACTGTTAATTACTTAGCTATAGTCAAACTGTTTCACATTATACTTGATTGTAGGATGATATTAGCAAAGTACCCTGTCACTTGTTAGCAACTTTGGATGTTGCTGATACCTAAAAATGTGAGGATGGTGGATCTGTGGGAAGTGTGGTCTGTCTTAGAAGTTCCCTGACAGCTCACCTTGTTCTCGGCCCAGATGGTAATTAGTGTTAAATCCAGGGAGAAGGAGATTGATTCAGCCCATCATTTTCCCACCTTCCTTCAAACTTTATTCACACTGTTTGAGGACGAGCCATATCACGTGACTAACAACTTGCTAATTTGGCTTTCATATTTTCTTGATGCCTTTGCTGTACCAGACCTATTTTACTGCCCTGAGGAAGTGTAGGAAGGACCAGAGCTCTTCCCTGTCCTCTGACACTCCTCTGCGTCTCCAAGCTGCCCTGAGCAAGCCGCTCACTGCCCGTGGGCGCTAGCCTCGGGGCTCTGCTCTCACCTCAGGAGGTGTCATTTCAGGTGAACCACTGTCTCCCAGAGAAGATTGTGGTGTACCGCGATGGAGTCTCTGACGGCCAGCTAAAGACAGTTGCCAACTATGAGGTTCCTCAGCTACAGAAGTGTTTTGAAGCTTTTGAGAATTACCATCCCAAGATGGTGGTATTTGTAGTACAGAAGAAAATCAGCACCAATCTGTACCTGGCTGCTACTGAGCACTTTGCAACTCCCTCCCCTGGGACGGTGGTAGATCATACGATCACCAGCTGCGACTGGTGAGTAGACAAAACATGACATTTTAGCAGGAATAGGTTGCAGAAGTTATTCATTCCCTGGATATTGCAATGGGCAGGTTGCCTGGAGAGATGTGGAATGGAATCCTCAGATTTTACTGTTAAAAAATAAAGCTTTAATGGGGGTGTAAAGTACAGCATTGGAAATGTAGTCAGTAATATCGTAGTAACTATGTGTAGTGCCAGGTGGGTACTGGAAATACTATTTCCAGTGGGCAACACTTTGTAAAGTACAAGACTGTCTAACCACTTTGCTGTGCACCTAAAACTAATACAGAGTAATACTGAATGTCAACTGTAATTGCAAAGGTGGTTCATTCTTTTGAAACAAATAAAGTTTTAGCCCTGACTAGTGTGAATCAGTTGGTTGGGCATTGTCCTGCAAAACAAAAGGTCGCCGGTTCGATTCCCAGTCAGGGCATATGCTTGGGTTGTAGGTTTGGTCCCCAGTCCAGATGTGTGTGACAGGCAACCACACGTTGATGTTTCTCTCCCTCTGTTTTTCCTTTCCTTCCCCTCTCTCAATAAGTAAATGAATAAATAAAGCTTTAAAAACTATTAAGAAAAAAGCAAAAGTTTTTACCTCTGAAGTATAAAATATTGAGCATACATCCTTAAGATACATGCTTAACATTCTGCACACAGATATGGAAGTTTCTACCATGATTCTTGAATAGCCTGTTGAGTCAGTAGACCTGAGTTCTAATTATGGTTTGGTTCCTGTGTGTTCTTGAGCCAGTTATTTGACCTCTCTGAGCCTTAGGTGAAGGAGCTGCAGTGATATCCAAGATCTTTTCCACCTCTGTGTGGTCAAATCTGACCTCATCATTGCTTTGTCCTTTTTCCTTTCCAGGGTGGACTTCTACCTCCTGGCCCACCACGTGCGACAGGGCTGCGGCATTCCTACACACTACGTGTGTGTTCTCAACACTGCGAACCTGAGCCCTGATCACATGCAGAGGTGAGCTCTCCAGTACTCCCTCTTTCTCACTCTGACCAGCCAGAGTCACTGCCCACCCCCAGGAGTATTTACCCCTCGACTTTCTTCATGTCTTTCATAATCGCTCTTTTTGAGGAGTAATTGGTAATCCTGTTGTACATTAAATTTACTGGAAGAGCTTAAAAAAATATACTGATGTCCAAGCTTCACCCCTGAGCATTCTGAGGCATTTATGTTTTTTAAAAGTACTCTTGATGATTCTGAGATACAGCCTACTCTGAGATCCAAAGCCCTTAAACTCAGACTATATAATAATTTGCTGGGGTACTTACCCTTCTGCAGCCACCTCTTGAGGTAAAAACTAATTTTTTCTCTTTGTTTTGATATAAAAATGGGGCACCTAAAGTGAGGGAATTTACTCATGCCCTCCAGACTCACAAACGGTGGAATTAGAAACAACTACACTTAAAAATAATGATTCCCAAAATTGCGTCATGTAAAAAAAGGTACATCATGTATTCCTTGGTGCCCCAGTTTGCTGGAAAGTCCCCAGGACCACGTCCTAGAATGACGGATGGTGGGAAGTAATAAGGATCATATTTCTTCTTGGCCTGCAGGTTGACTTTCAAACTGTGCCACATGTACTGGAATTGGCCTGGCACCATCAGAGTTCCAGCTCCTTGCAAGTATGCCCACAAACTGGCTTTTCTGTCAGGACAGATCTTGCATCACGAGCCAGCCATCCAGCTGTGCGAGAACCTGTTCTTCCTGTGACTGGGCCACCCGGATGTGGGCTGATTAGAGGGATTAGACTTCTGAGCTCAGCTGTGACTCACATAGGATCCAGGGGTTTTCGCATTGATGTTTTCCCTTTTGCCAACCTAGTAGGATAAGATACCTTTTTGCCTGTTTTTTCTCTCTCTTAAACCTGATATCACCAAGAAGCAAGTTCCATTCTAAGTACCAGCTGGAAATTGCCTGGTTGCCTTTGCAGAGTAAACAGGGGTGACAGTGCTACTGTGTAGATGGAGTGGGTGAACACGGGAACCCTTGAAGGACCTGCAGAGCCAACGGGAGCTGTAGAAGCCTGCAGAAGCAGCAGTTACACCAGCTCTGCTCACTAAGCAGGTCCCATTTCTGGTGCCAGGAGTGATGATAAAGTCACCGCCAAGTTTCTTAAAGCAGAGAGTTACTTTATTTGGGCAACTGGGAAAAGTAATAAAAAGGCCCGTGAGGCAAAGGTTTTCAAGATACTGCTGTTGCTGGCAAGTGTGAAAGACACGTAGGAAAACCAGCTGGTGGTGTAATCAGGCCCTTGTTGGCCTGATCTCTGGGGATTGAGTGTGTGGCACCTGTAACCTGAGTGGGCCTTGAAAGGCTGTTCAGGTCTCCCCTGCGAGAGAGGCCAGGTAATGTTTTTCTATATATTTCAGTTACTTCACAGTAGACCATGGTGATTTCTTCCTCTGCCCCCCACACCTTTGCTCTTTGTAACTGATTTTTATTTTTGTAGTTTTTAATTTTTTTTTATTTGAGAGAGAGAGAGCGAGAGAGAGAGAGAGACATTGACTTGATTCACTTATTCATGCATTCATTGGTTGATTCCTGTATATGCCCTGACCGGGCGGTCAAACCTGCAACCTTAGTGCATCGGGACAATGCTCCAACCAACCGAGCTACCCAACCAAGGCCATAAATTTCAGTTTTTAAATTCAGAATCAGAACAGGTGAAATTAAACCACAAGGAAGTTTGTGATGGGGTATGAGCTCCTCTTGAACCTTTCTCCCAGTTGAGTGGCCTTCTTTTCTGTTGCTATGTTTGTAAATTGAATCACTCATTTCCCTAACTCAGTAACCTTTTCCTGGGTATTGGCTTATTTTGTTAGGAAATTTTCCGAATCCAGGTTATGATTTGCTGAAGTTGGCTTTGGAAAGCATGACACTTCTGCCAAAGTGCAGACATTTCAGTTGAGAAAGTTGTTGGTATGCCTGTGGATTTCAGTGTTTGGGGGAGGCACTGGTTTTTGTATTTATTTTCCCTGTTTTAAAATCTTTCAATCCCTTCAGGGTTAGTTCATTCTTATTGCGCTTTAACTGGGTTTTAAAAGCCAATTTTATTTAACCTTTTCAGATTTTTATTTACTTAATTTGTGGTGTGATGGCAGGAGGGGATTAGTCAGGAATTCCCATTTTATATGACAGTGTGTAAGAAGAGAAACTTCAGCTTAAAACTCCTCAGAAGAAAACCAAACAAACTGTCAGTTTGTCACAGAGCTCAGCAGCAGTTGAGGAGCTTTGGGTGTTGCTGGTCCTCCAGTGCACCCTGGTCTCGTGTTGAGTGCAGGACATGAGGCCAGGGGAAGACCTGGAATTTTAAAACTCTCAGATCAGACAAACCGGAGCGCTGGTCTCTGTCCGTTTTCTCTTTGGAAGCATTTGGAGTTGTTCTTTGAAAGTTGGATCTCTTAATACTCATTTTCTCTTATGTAATAAAAAAATACTTCAATATAATACAAACATTTCTTCACTTTTTATTCTTGGTTTTCTTACTTTACTTTTCAGTCTTTTTTTTAAAAGGTTTTATTTATTTATTTATTGCTCGAGGGGAAGGGAGGGAAAAGAGAGGGAGAGAAACATTGATCGGTTGCCTCTCGCATGCCTCCAACCTGGGACCTGGCCCGCAACCCAGGCACGTGCTCTGACGGGGAGTTGAGCTGGTGACTCTTTGGCTTGCAGGACAACGCCCAGCCCACTGAGCCACACCAGTCAGGGCTGTTTTTCAGTCTAATGCAAAATGCTTGGGTCACCAGGTAGGAAATAAAAACAAATTTGTATAAATGTGTAGTTGTGTTTGAAATAATGTCGTCAATACATTGATACTGTTTTTTTTTCCTTCAGAGAGCCACAACACTTGCGAGAATTATTAATGTATTACTTGGCATGCAAGTAATGAAGGTGGAGCTCTAATACTGGTAGCCAGGTGATTTCACTTTGACCTGGGTAGTAAGATTTTTAGAAGAGACACTAGCAGTCTCACTTATGGAACAAATGAAACATTTGTTTGTGTGTGTGTGTTTTGTCATGTTATTTGAACCTCTTTTCCCCTCAGACAATTTCCATCAGTCTACCTGAGAGCCAGCTTCCTTCCCCTTTTTCTAATGCTTGCCCTTTTTTCGAATGTACTTCGTGGTACCTTCCCAGAGTCCCCTGGCTGCTTGCTGCATTGCTACACCCTTTCTTCCATTCCTAAATGATGCAGTGCTTTTGAACTCATGCCAGCAAGGGCCTACTTTCTATACAGAGCTACAGGACCCTTTTAACTTGCGCAGCATTTTGTTGAATGGTGTAGAAAAGGCATTTTCCAAATGACTAGCTGTTTATATTGACAATGTTAAAATTTGTGCCTGAAATTTCTCGGTGATTTGGGATTATTGGAGAAGACCCTTCTCTCTCTGTCTCTCTCTCTCTGTGGTTTTATATCTGAGTTTCTTAGTGACTTTGCCTGTCTGGACTTTCTTTCTTTTAAAAAAGTGAGGAAAATCAAGACACTGAAAAGACAAGCCAAAGACTGGGTGAAAACATTTGCAAAAGATAGATCTGATAAAGGATTCTTATCCAAAATATACAAAGAACTCTTAAAACTCAAGAAAGCAAACTGATTAAAAACTGGGCAAAAGAACTGAACAGACAGATCTTTTTGCCAACTATATATCTCACATTAAAGAAGATACACAGTTGGCAAGTAAATATATGAAAAGATGCTTAAACTTGTATGTCATTAGAGAATTTCAAATTAAAATCAGGTAGTACTACACACAGAATAACCAAAGTCCAAAACACGGACAACGTCAAAAACCGGTGGGGATGTGAAGCAACAGGAACTCCCGTTCATTGCTGGTGGGAACGCAAAATGGCACAGCCACTTTGAAGAACAGTCTGGCAGTTTCTTACAAATAAACATACTCTTGCCATATGATCCAGCAATCACACTCCTTGTAATTTTGCTCAAATGAGTTGAAAACTTACATCCACACAAAAACCTGAATATGAATGTTTATAACAGCTTTATTCATAATTGCCAAAACTTGGAAGCAACCAAGATGCCCTTCAGTAGGTGAGTGGAAAAAAACTGGTACATCCAGACAATGAAATAATGCAGTGCTAAAAAGAAATGAGCTATCAAGCCATGATACCTGGAGGAAACTCAATTGCATATTACTAAGTGAAAGAAGCCAATCTGAAAAGGCTACACACTGTATGATTCCAACTGTATGACATTCTGGAAAAGGTAAAAACTATAGAGATGGTAAAAAGAGGGGTTAGGGAAGAGGGGCAGCGGGGTGCACAGGATTTTTAGGGCAAGGAACTATTTTGTATGATGCAGTGGTGGATACCTGTCATACATTTGTCCAAATCCATAGAATGTGAAACACTAAGCATCAACCTTGATGTAAACTGTGGACATTGGGTGATTATGCTGTGTCAGTGGAGTTTCATCAGTTGTAACAAATATACCACTCTGGTGGGGGTTGTTGATAGTGGGGGAGGCTGGCTATGTATGGGGAATTTCTACTTCCTATGTAGTTTTGCTGTGAACCTAAAACTGCTTAAAAAAAATAAAATATAGAGAGTTCTGGTTAAGATGGTGGCATAGGCAGACATGGCTTGCCTCTTAGCACAACCACATAAAAATTACAACTAGAAATAGAACAACTATCTCTCAGAACCATCAGGAATCAAGTTGAATAGAAGTCTGACAACTATGGAATTAAAGAAAGCACATCCATCCAGACTGGTAGGAGGGGTGCAGATGTGGAATGCGCTGGTCCCTCACCCCATGTGTGGTGGATAAAAATCAGGAGGGATAACTTGGGAGTGAGAAGTCCCAGCCCCACACTAGGCCCCCCAGCCCAGGGTCCCAGTGCCAGGAAGATAAGTCCCCACAGCTTCTGCCTGCAAAAACCAGCAGGGATCGAGTTGGTGGAGGAAACTTCTGGAGTCCCAAGCAGGTCCTTTTAACCCACACACAGACCCACCTATTCAGACTCACTCCCACTGAGCTCCAGCACCAGGGTAGCAGCTTGGAAGGCACTAGTGACACACAGGGAGAAGCTGAACTGCTTGGCATCAAAGCCCGCTGAGGCCATTGTCCCTTAAACCCTCCCCCCAGACTGAGCCAGCAAGCTGTTGCTATATCTTGACTCCATTAACCTCACTAACACTGTATGAACCACCATGGAGATCACCAGACTGCCCCACCCAATTTATGGGTCCACCCAAGCTGCTTTTCCACATTAATGGCTGGTATTGATTCCTGCTTCTCAGCTTCCTAAATCCTATCAAACAAGCAACAGCTTGCTTCTGTGAGTCTCAGGCCCGGCACTTGCAGCAACCAGCCTAGAGTCACAACTTGGCCTCACCTGGAAATCTCCAAGTCCAGCTCAAGTAGCAGCGATCTCAGATTGCTTTTGAGCTCAGGCAGGGTGGCCCCGGGAAAAACATAGTTGGGGACTGACCTTGGCCTTACCACCAGGAAACCCCAGGGCTAGCATACCCATTGGACAGCTACAGACTCTCCAAGCACCACCACCGTGCCCCTGCACAGCTGATCCTCCATGGAGGGCAGAGATTGGTGATAAGTGATCACAGCCAATCCTTGCAGCTGACTGGGTAAATCCCTCACATTCATCTACCAACAGCAGTCAAAGCTCACCCACAAGAGGGGGGTGTACTCAGCCCACATAAAGGGCGCACCTCGATTACCCAGGTTGGGTGAAAGGGGAGGCTGTGCCACTGGACCCTACAGGCCACCTACTGCATTAGACCACACTACCAAGACCCAGAATCAAAGCAGCTCTACCTAATACATAGAAAACAAACACAGGGAAGCTATTAGAATGAGAAGACAAAGAAACATGGTTCAAATGAAAGAACAGATCAAAGCTCCAGAGAAAGAGCTAAACAAAATGGAGATAAGCAATCTGTCAGATGCAGAGTCAAAACACTGGCTATAAGGATGCTCAAGGAACTCAGGACCTCAGCAGCATAAAAAAGATCTAGTCCGAAACAAAGGATACACTAATTGAAATAAAGAGCAATTTATAGGGAAACAACAGTAGAGTAGATAAAGCCAAGAACGAAATCAATGATATGGAACACAGGAAGCAAAAAACAACCAATTAGAACAAGAAGGAAAAAGAATCCAAAAAAATGAGGATAGTATAAGCAGCCTCTGGGACAACTTCAAGAGGTCCAACATTCTCATCATAGGGGTACCAGGAAGAGAAGAGAAAGAGCAAGAAATTGGAAATCTACTTGAAAAAATAACGAAAGAAAATTTCCCTAATTTGGTGAAGGAAATAGACATGTAAGTCAAGGAAGCACAAGGAGTCCCAAACAAGATGGATGAAAAGAGGCCCACTCCAAGACACATCATAATTAAAATACCAAAGGTTAACAATAAAGAGAGAATCTTAAAAGCCTCAAGAGAAAAGCAGTTAGTTACCTACAGGGGAGTTCCCTGTCAGCTGATTTCTTAAAAGAAACTTTGCCAGCTAAAAGGGATTGGCAAGAAGTATTCCAAGTCATGAAAAGCATGGGATTACAGCTAAGATTGCTTTACCCAGCAAATCTATCATTTAGAATCGAAGGGGAGATGAAGAGCTTCCCAGACAAGGAAAAGCAAAGCAGTTCACCATCACCAACCCATTATTATAAGAAATGTTAAGGAGACTTATTTAAGAAAAAGAAGATCAAAACTATGAACAATAAAATGGCAATAAACACAAATCTACCAACAATTGAATCTAAAAAACTAAGCAAACAAGAAGAGAGAACCATGTATACAGAGAATGACTGATGGTTGCCAGATGTGTGGGGGGTGTGAGGGAATGGGTGAAGAGGTGAGGGGATTAAGAAGTGCAAATACACTGTACTTCAACAATGAAAAAATTAAAATAATTTTTTTTAAAAAGAAGTACAAATAGATAGTTACAGCATACAATGGGGATGTAAAGTACATGATAGGAAATGGAGTAGCCAAAGAACTTATACACATGACCCATGGACATGAACTGTGGGAAGAATTGCCTAAGGGAGTGGGGGGTGCTGGGTGGAGGGGAGAAAGGGGGAGATTAGGCCAACTGTAATAGCATAATCAATAAAATAAAATTTAAAAAAGAAAAAATATATTTTTTAAATGAGTAAATAGGGAGACTTCGGGCAACATGGCATACTGAACAGACCCTATTGACAAATGTTTGCCAAAGTAGAAAACAAAAACATTTTTTGTTAAGTAGCTGAATTGGGGGTAAATGGAACAAGGAAAAGAAGGGAAGGAAGAAAGGAGGCAGGAAGGAACGTACCAAGGTATAGAAAAAGCAGGCAGCTAGATGGAAATAGATGACGACACAACCCAGCCCCCAGGGCTGTGGACAAAGTGTGGCATTCAGGTTTTTCATTCCAGATAAGGATACAAGATGCAGCCTCAGTCCCTATAAGGCGCATGATTGCTGGAATGAAATCCAGATGAAGAGAGCTGGAAACTGGAAAGGGAGTAGAGAGTCCCTGCCAACCATCCAGGGGCAGCAGCAAGGAAACTCAGAGGTAAAAAGGCATTCACGAAAAATCCCCAAGCCTGGGCTACATACAGGTGTATGTAGCCTGAACTTGTATTACTAGCATGTGGAAGGACCACAAGCTGAAAAATTACCATGAAGACTGGCCCAGACTGGTGAGCACCCTGAGCCCAGTAGAAACAAATGCTAAATCAGTTGGATTGCAGCACAGATAGGTATAAATGGGAACAATGGAAGAGTAGGAGAGAATAAGAAAGTCCAACATTTCTCTAATAGGAATTCTTCAAGTTAAAATAGGAAGAATGGGCCAAACAATATGGAAGACAGAATTAGAAACAAATATGAATCTTCTACCTGAAGAAACTCATTGAGGAGAAAAGAAAGCACATTCATGCCGAGGTCTGCCGGAATGAAATTCTAGAACACCCAACGACAGAGAGTCTTAAAAAACAAGCACATGTGGAAAAGATTGCTTACAAAGAAAAGTTTTCACCAGCGGGCTGTCATCAACGGCAACAGTTGCTTAAGATCAAAAGAATAAGAACTTACTGCAGTGTCAAGTTGGAATTAGGTTTCCAGTGAAACAGTCATTCAAAGGTGAGGACGGAAGTAATGGTATTTTTTAAAAAAGATCAGAGCATGGGTGGGGAGAGAGGGGGAAAAGGTACAAGGAATAAGAAGCATAAATGGTAGGTAGAAGATAGACAGGGGGAGGTTAAGAATAGTATAGGAAATGTAGAAGCCAAAGAACTCATATATATGACCCATGGACATGAACTAAAGAGGGGGAGTGTGGGGGTAAGGGGTGTGCAGGGAGGGGGGTGGGGGGAGGAGATGGG
>VMDR010017770.1:0-19777 GCA_007922815.1 Macrotus californicus
CCTCCTCCTCCTCTTCTTCTCCTTCTCCTCCTCCTCCTCCTTCTTCCAGCAAGCCCTTTAAACAAACTCCTTTACCTTTTTCTTGTCTGGAAAGCTCTTTATTTCTCCTTCAATTTCAAATGATAACCTTGCTAGGTAAAGTAGTCTTGGTTGTAGGTCCTTGCTTTTTATCACCTTGAATATTTCATGCCAACCCTTTCTTGCTTGTAATGTTTTTATTGAGAAGTTAAATAACAGTCTAATGAGAGCTCCCTTGTAGATAACTAACTGCTTTTCTCCTGTGGCTCTTAAGAGTCTCTTGTTGTCTTTAAGCTTTGCCATCTTAATTATGATGTGACTTGGTGTGTGCCTCTTTAGGTCCATATTGTTTGGGACTCTCTGTGCTTTCTGACTTGTATGTCTTTTTTCTTCACCAGGTTGGGGAAGTTTTCATTCATTATTTCCCTTGCTCGCTCTCTTCTCCTGGTATCCCCATAATGTGGATGTTGTTATACTTCATGTTGTCCCAAAGGTCCCTTAAACTATTCTTGTTTTATAAAATTCTGTTTTCTCTTTGCTGATCTGCTTGGCTGTTTTTTTCTACCTTGTCTTCCAAATCACTGATTCACTCCTCTGCTTCATCAAAGCTAATATTTATTCCTTCCAGTGTGTTATTTATTTCAGATATTGCATTCTTTATTTATGACTGGTCCTTTTTAATGGTTTCTGTGCTTTTTTTCCCCCATTCTGTTGAGCATCCTTATAATCATTACTCTAAACTCTATATCTGATAGATTACTTGCATCCATTTTATATAGCTTTTCTTTTTTAAATTTTTTTTAATTTTTTCCCCTAAGTATTGCTAGTATACAATAGCATATTCCTTTCAGGTGTACAACACAGCCATTCTGCATTCACATTGCTTACAATGCAGTCACCCCATAGTCTGTTCATTAGAAACTTATACGTCTTACCCCTCAAAAACAAAACAAAATGCACAAACATGTATAACATTGTCATCTCAGGGATTACCTTTTCTATCATTGTCTATCATTGAGGGAAGTTTCACCGCAATGGAATAAAGTGATCCCAGGCAAGTGTCTCTGCCGCAGTGCAGAGGACGCCTGCTTTGCTTCACGGAGATGTTAGAATCGGCTGGGAACCGGTGGGCTGGGTGGGAGCTGTCCCATGCACAGTTTCTGAGTCCACCTGACAGCCCTTCATTGGCACAGGAGGAGTCCATCCTTGGTGCAGCAAAGATCCCATCCCTGGGTAGTGGTCAGATGGAAGAGGAAGGAAGAGAGGAGACAGGCAATCGGGTTTCCAAAGAAAGCCCCCTTCTGCTGCTGTGACTTGAAAGGAGGCCAGGCTCCCTGATGGATGGACACATGTTCCCCTTACCCTCTCCCCCCCAACCATTGGTCATGAGCTGATCCCTAGCTCTTCTTCTGGAGAATTCTCTTGGTTTTCCATTTGGGGCCTGTTTCTTCGACTTCCCACTTTGGCTGCCTCTTTTTGTTTATTTCTATGGATTACATAGATCTGCAAAAATTCTGGTGCAGACCTATGCCAAATGCTGCATGTGCCTGGCCCTGGGCATCCTGTTTGGAGCTATCTGGGTTTGGGCGTGTATAGAAAAAAAATCAAGCTGCACACCAAGCCCAGTTTTTACCAGCACTGAGCCTGGGGCAGGGTCAGTAAAGCCTCTAATCACCCAGAAGATCTGCCACATCCTAAAGGCTTTCTGTTGGGCTTAATCACTGAAAGTACCTCCACTTGTCCTCCTCAGCATTTGGGCTTAAGCTACACAGGGTAGGGAGCAAGAGATTTCCCCAGGTGGAGCTATTGCTTTTCCTCAGGCTAATGCTGCTTGGAGGGGAGTGCTCTGCCCAAGAACGATGGCTCCTGCAGTACGGGGAATGACTGAGCACAGGGATCCTGGTGTGGCTGACCCTTCAACTCCCTCCCCAGAGCCACCAAACCCAGACTCTCCTCACATGGCTCTAGTCCGCTATGCCCTCCCATTGCCAGAGCCCACGGTAAGTGGCTGCAAATGAAATTTTGTGTGTAGGCCCTTTGAAGGGCTCTCTGTATCTCTAGCTGTCTGTCCCTGGTGGACAGAAATCCTGCCACTTTTCACAGCCAGTTATTCTTTGGGTTCCTTTCCCCATTCTGGTGCTGTAGACTGGGGAGCTTAGCTCCTCAGTATAGACCCCCTACTTCTCACGGGAAATACTGCCCACCCTAGCCACTGAAATATACCCCCTGAACTTCAGCTGCTGCCCCTGGGAGCCCAATCTGCCCTCTTGCACCTCTGCACTTCCTGCCAGTCTCATTGTGGTGATGTGGTCCATAAGTCCTTGGTTATAAGGCTTCTCCCCAGCTAGTGTTCTTTTGGTTATTCCAGATGATTTTTCTGTAATTCAGTTGTAATTCCAGTTTGGTCCTGGGTGGGGGTTAGTGTAGCTTCCATCTACTCTGCTGCTGTCTTGCATCTCCCCTGGCACTTTTTATCGAAGATCAAAAAATCCTTTGGCATAGACAAATTAGTCCATCAACCAATCAAATATTTTGGGGGCCCTCTTACTTTTTAAAAAGAGATTTAATTAATTTATTTTTAGAGAGAGGGGAAGGGAGGGGAAAAAGAGAGGGAGAGAAACATGGATGTAAGAAAGATACATCAACCAGTTGCTTCTTGCATGCATCCCAACTGGAGACTGTACCTGCAACCCAGGCATGTGCCCTGACCAGGAATTGAACCAGTGGTCTTCTGCTTTGCAAAACAATGCCCAACTAATTGAGCCACACTGGTCGGGGCAACCTCTTATGTTTTAAAAAGTTAATATTGATTATTTTAAAGTAGCACATGTAAATAGTTTTAAGAAGTCAAACAGTTCTACACAATTTATGACAAGAAAAGTGTAAGCAATACTTTGTTCCACTCTTCCCTACTTGGATTTTTACTTCACAGAGCTGCAACTTCCAACACTTCTAGTTCTTTCTTACATTATTTATTTCCACCTGTCAGAATAATCTGTTTATCCCATTTGTCTCTTTTATTTTCCAATTTTAGATCTCACCCTCTGACCTCCTACTGAAGAAAGTGAGGATTTAGCTCTTACATCACCTTCCCCACAAACAAACCTGCCTCTCTTTTTATTTTCCCAATAGCTCCATTTTTCAAGTCAATATTCAGTGTTTGCACTATGAGAAACAGGTAAATATTTTTCAAGCCCAGCCAAGCAGTGAACTCAGATTCTATTTTCTTTCTTGTGAAACATTTTGGTTTCTCAGGTATTAATAGTTGTCTCATTTGGTCATCTATTCATTTGCTTAGTCTCCTGGGTACTTATGACTCCAATCCCTAGTGGAGCTATGAAAGTCTAGGATCTTCTAAATATACTCAAACATGTTAGGGGTTTGATTCCACTTCTTTCTTTCTTTCCTGGAGATATCCCTCTTGGATATTTCTCTCTTCCGGCTCTAGGATGAACTGGTCACTTTGTTGTCTGGAGCTTCCTTCTTTGCTGAATCCCTTGCTTCCTAGGTCCCAGGTCTCCTTCTTCTTTTGTTCCCATGTTTTGGTGGAGCACACCCTTCTGTAATTTCTTGATGGAGGACATATAGGGGGAATAATACAAATTGCATTAATGTTATATATAAGAGGAAATAAAGAGCCAGGTCTATCTTATCACAGGTTGGGTTTCCTGTGAAGCAGATTCTGAGAAGGAAATTAGTGTTCAGGAGGCCTGTTAGGGATACTGTTGGGATCAGTACTCCAGAAGGGAAGGAATCAGGATTGGAAAGAGGGAGAAGCTGAGCTGTGATACAGTCTCAAGGAGGCCTCAGATGGCCCTGCAAATTGTTCTGGGTTGGAATGAGCCTTCAGAGTTGTCCCAAATTGGGGTGAGGATGCCAGGGATCTATACACAAACAGTCAAGCATTGGGTTTTGGCTACTCTAGGAAGTGGGTGTGGGCATGAGGAAGGCATCACTCTCAAGCCAAGGTAATCCCTGTAGGGGTTGAGGAGGCACCTGGGCAGCACATCACAGCATCCATCACAGTCCACCCTGTGCTGCTTGAATCTACTGCCTGGTAAAAGGTTGTAGATCCAAGGAGTTCCTTACAACCAATATTCTCCATCTCTACTGAAAAAGCAGTCAAGGTGACCACTGCTGATGAGTGTCCTCAGCACTCCCCCCTCCTTAGTCTTGTACGTCATCCCCATAGTGACACACACATTACGCTCCTGGATCTAAAATGTGAACTGACTGCTCCACGTTTATCCTGGCTGTTCCCAACATATTTGAATCATAAGGGCCACTCCCATTTCTGTTCTTGCTCATCGGTCACTTGAACTTAAGGAGGGTAAGTAAACGAAGAGTTCAAAGCCACACTGTATATAATAATATTTGGGCTTTGGGGCATGGACAGGGAACCTCCCTAAAGTATCACAATCTTCATGGTCCTTGGGATGAACTAGGACATGCCCAGGGACAGAAAATGCAGTCCAGAGGAAGTGGTCCCTTGGGAGAACTATGCTCCTAGAGAGACATCCTGTTTACTCTGAGTCATTTCTGAGAGAGTCAGCTCATGTTTTCTGGTGATTTGCTAATGACACGGTATCTCTATTAAATATGTATATAGAGAGGTAAAAATAGGTTGGACATTTTCTAAATAGCTTTGGCTCAAAGTGAAGTGGTGAAAGAGTTGTTGGCCCTTTTTAAGGCAAAATAAAGGTGCTCTTCATCATTCCCAACCACCCTCATAAACCGTATACTTCACCCCAGGACAAACAAGAAATCCCCCAACTGAAGAAAATAAAAACGCTGTTCTTGACTGGATCGCTTCAGAAATGTGCTTGGATGTGAGAGTTCCAACTTTTCTGGGACTCATTCTTACAGAGTCTAACCCTTGTGGTTTTTTGGTAGGAGGTAATTTCTGTGCTGGTTATGATTTGAAGGAGCTGGCCCACAGCTCAACCTTGCTTAAATTGGAACAAGATGTCACCAGTGGTCTTGCTCTCATAGTAGGCACTTGAAAATAGATTCGTGTCAGACAGAGGGGTTCAGACCATTCTGGGGGACTCTTGTTAGTTTCCATGACTAGAAATGACACCACCATTCTTTCATTGCATTTTGAGTGCCTTGTACCATGTAGGAAGAGTGAGTTGTTATGGGTGGATTTTTTTTTTTCAAGCAATGAAGGCAATGGCAAAGAAGTTTTCATAAAAACAAGTGACAAATTTCACTCAAGTTACTGACACATAAAAGGAAAAAATTAGTTTGTGCTTTGAAGCTAACCAGAAACAAATGGGACTGGTTCTCCAAAGGAAAAGTTGGAGTTTAGTTATGATACATCCCCTCCCAGACATCTAGGAAATTATACATACTGTACCCTCTGTTTATAAGAATATGAATAACATGATTGTGTGCACAGGGTCAATTGCAGTTCAGATGAGAATTTACTGCTGTTAAGTAGCAACTGCATAAAGGCAGAAAGAGCTGCTGTTAACCCCTTATTCACATGATCCAAATGCCTTTCTTTTCAGAAACACTTAGACTGAAATCTCCTTGAAGCCCAGAGCTGTATCTTTGGGAACTTTAAATTCCTCCCACACCCGGTGCGGGACATGGTGGTTGGCACACAGTAGGTACTCAAAGGAATGACTGAATCCCGTTTAATGAAGGAGAGAAGCAGAGTTTGTGTCTTACAGGGAGAAGTGGGAGTGCTTTCATTTTGGCTGCATTGTTCCAAGTCCCCTGGGTGCTGAGCAACTGAGTGCTACAAGAACCATGAACTTGCTCTAAGTCCAGCCACTTCCTCCACTTCTCTCAATGGGGCAGTGCTATTTGCAGCCGTCACACTATCCCCACAGCAGTGACTGCTGGCGTCAGGCCCTGTGCCTCCATTCCACTTACCTTCCCAGCCACCCATGAGTGGGCACTGTTTTCAGTTTGGAGATAAGGAAAGTGTGGCCCAGAGGGGTTGAGCAACTTACCTGAGATCATGTAGTAAGGACGTGATGAAGATTCACACTCAGGCTGGTCTGAGTCCAAAGGCCACTTCACCATGCCACCCTCCATGAACTCCCCAAAGAAATCATGCTTTGTTTCTAAAGCCACTCCATTTGAAGTACCAGATAGTCACAGTCCAAGAGCTTGGGAGTAGAAATCAGGCCAGCCTGGGGGGTGGGGGTGTTGGGTTTTTTTGGCAACTCGCAGCCCTTCACTGGAGGGTTCTACTTAAAACATGATTATCCAGGGCAGCCCTCAGCAGTGGAGGAACCACCAGGAGAGCCAGCCTTAGGGAAAAACGTGGGAGGAAGAAAGAAGCTAAGGGGAAGGGAAGGACGCCTGACAGGGCCCGAGCAGAGCAGGGTGTGGAGCACAGGGGTGGGGAAGGAGGCAGGTGGTGTTTTGCACCCCCGCCCTTACTGCCAACCCTCCGTGGGAGGAGGGTGGGGTCCATTAGGAGAAGATTTGTTTATAAGCACCTCAGACCTTTTACAGCACCAGCTGATGGCGCCACTTCCTTCTCTTCCAGTTTAAGGCCCCTCTGAGTCATTGTGCTGGTCCAGCCACCTGCAGTCCCCAAACCGAGGCTGAGGAGTAAACGCAGTACAGCAGGATAAGCATGCATTTTGGAGTCAGACTAATCCAGCTGTGATCTGGGCCAGCTGTGGGCAGATACACCTAACAGCTATGTATCCTCCCTGGGAGTAATAATGCCCACCTTGTACAGCTCTGTGAGGATCAAAACGAGTCCAAGCATGTGAGGTATTTAGAAGAATGCCTGTCACCAAAGAAATATTCCATGACTATTAGCTCCTGTTCTAAGCTCACACATCCTCAGTCACCCAATTTAGGGAACTGTTCTACATGGTGAGCCTTTTTGAGTCAGTTCAAGGTGGGGTATACTTGGGCTGAGACTTGAGCACTGTAGAGAAGAAGGGGGACTTCTGCTGCTCTTCTTGTGTTTCTAAGTGTGACCCTAGTTCGAGAAGTGGCAGTAATAAATCAATGAAGGCATGGATGTCAACAATTCTGTTCCACATTTACTGAAGACCAGCTATGTGCCAGATACTGTACTTGGGATAGAAAAATGAACAACACAGGACCCCTGCTCTCAGGGACCTGACACTCCATCTGAAGAGATAGACACATTAAATGAGTTCAATATTATGTGTTAAGTGCCATGACAATGGTATGCATAAAATGCTAAGAAATGATAGAACAGGAACAATGAGCATAATCCAAGAACTGAAGATAACCTCCTGAGGAAGGTGTTGCCTTTGTTGAGTTGCAAGAAATAGGTAGAAATTAGCTACCTATTAGTGTGGTGACTTAGTACTTGTCAACTTGACTAAGTTGGATCTACATTCCCCAGAACTCCCTTCCCTATATGGTTCTGGGCCAGGATTGACCACCAGAACAACGTGTCTGAGGCCTGGGAGGTGGAAGAGAAGCGGCAGTCATGTTTATGCTCCGAACAACAATGAAGGGCCAGCTCTAGCTCGTACTGTGGCTGCAGATTTGCTGTCTTACCTTGTTGGGATGGGACAGCAACTGGGCCTACAGTGACTTCTGTGCCCACTGGATTCCTCCATTACCCTCGCTCCGACTCCTGGCCAGGTGTGTGTTTAGCTCTGTGATGAAGGAAGCCAGCTTCCCTGGCAGCATCACTGACATTAGATGCATGAGACACCAGGCTGGGTTCCTTCATCCTCTGTGCTCCCAGCTTATCCCTGTGGGTTCAGGTTTGCCCGTGCTTTCCCCACTTCATGTCTGTCTTTCCTTCCCAGCTGCCTGCCCTGAGGACCTCAGGCTCACTACCAGGTGCAGAAACAACAGTCATGCATTAACTGGTTAACCAGCTCTGTGGCTCTATTTCTCTGGCTGGAACTCAACAGGCAGGCCAGTTTAAGATGGCTCAGAAAAAAATGGACCAAGCAGGAAAGTAAATGAGCAGCATTGTGAAACGGTGGAGTATACGCAGAGAAGCATAGGCAGCTTGATATTTCTAGAAATAAAATGAGATACAGGGAGAGAAAGATGAGAGGAGAGAGGGAAGAAATGGCGAGGCCTCGCGAATGCCGTGCTAGAGGTTTGGCTGGTACGAGAAACAGCTGAAGGAAGGGAGCTTGTAAATGTGTAATAAAGCTGCTGTGAGCAGCTAACTTAACCTATTATGCTATTTGCTGCCTGAAAATTGTTCCACATGAAGAATCTTCTTTAAAATATACTACTTGCTTTACAAAATGTTGTCTTACATTGTCAGATAAGAAGAATTAGGTAATGCATTCTACTGGGATGGGAGAGATTATAGTGGCTAATAAATAAACCACAGCTTTTAGTGGCTTCACACCACAAAGGATTTCACTTGCTCATGTCATGCCGGTCAGATGATTTTCCTTGGTAGCTCTTTATCGAGCAGATCTCAGGGTTCTAGGGTCCTCTTATCTTGTGACCATCTCCTGCCCCCAGCCCCTGCAATCTTAAGAGTGTGGTCTATGAGCTTGCCAAGAAAGGGGAAGAGACTGGGGACAGTCCTGCTGGTGGGGGCAGGGTGAGTCTTGGGCAGGGCCCGGAAGTGGCTTCTGTAACTTCCCACAGCTCCCCTCACCTGGTACCCGGTCACTGCTCAGAGGCAGGAACTGTGGGCTGGGAGGGACAGAAGATGGGAGCTGGTAAACGCACAGCTTATGTCTGCGCCCTTATCTGCTTGGGAGCTTTAGTTTATGGCCCATCCCAGTGCGAGAGGAACTCTCTTAGTACGTAGTTGGGACTTGCTCGCCCCACAGACATAATGTGACCAATTGGGATTAGGTCTGTATCTGAAAGAAAACCACGAGACCTACACACTTTATAGGCATGTGATGGATTAAGTAGGTGAAATTGAACCATTTATTGTATTAGTTGCTGCAATTGCTGTATTACAAATTCCAGGCCAAGGGCTTAATCTTGAAAAGGGGTCTATTTTTTTTTTTTTCAATTTTCTAGTGATCTCAGTTGTCAAGTTTTCATGTCAAGGTCTTAAAGGTCAAAATGATAAAATGCTTTGAAAACTCTAAGATACTGCACAAAAGATAGTAATATTTTAACTTCCTTGTGGAGAACCTCAGGTTAAGCATTTGACAGAACAATGGTTAATTTTGTGTCACCTTGAGCAGGACATGGTACCCAGATATTTGGTTAAACATCAGTCTAGATGTTGCTGTGAAAATATTTTTTGAAGTGAGATTAACATTTAAATCAGTGGATTTTGAATAAAGTAGATTACTCTCCTAATGTGAGTGGGCCTCATCCAATGGGTTGAAGGCCTTAAGAGAACAAGACTCCAGTCCCCTGAGAGAGAAGGAATTCTGCCTTCAGACTCCAGCTGCAACATCAACCCTTCCCTGGCTCTCAAGCCTGCTGACCTGCCCTACAAATGTCAGAATTGCATGAGCTAATTCCTTAAAATAAATGTGTGTGTGTGTGTGTGTGTGTGTGTGTGTGTGTGTGTGTATACACATGTCCTGTTGGTTCTATTTCTCTGGAGAACCCTAACTAACAGAGACATATTTTCTGAGCAACGGCAAACTTTACTAATTTGCATCTATGTATTTGCACTTACACATCTACAAAATGTTCTTTGAGAGATGCCAACCCAGTTCATTAAGGGATCTGATGCTTCTTACTGATTAACTTTGGCCATCTTCCGGTTGCTCCTACTTGCTACAAATCCTTTATGATGTGTTCCACTTCTTCATTCTCAGCTTGAGGGCAGAGCAGCCAAAACACTCTTCTGTAGGAGAATCCATAATCCAGCAATAAATCCAGGACTGTTCAATCTCTGCAAAGGATTGTTCATATTTCCTGCAAACTCTTAATTTTGACTTTGATGAGGAATTAAATTCATGTTAGGTACACATGAGATATATTCCCAGAAACAAAAGAAATTGGCACTAACTACTATTAAATAGCATTTAGGACACATGCCAATGGAAGAAATGAGAATTTAAAATATGACTGAGACTGTCTCTGACCTGCCCCTCTCCACCCAGACTTGGCTGGAGTTCTGACGCTCTGTGTGATGTTCCATGCTTGGAAAATGGTTGGATATTTGAACAAGAAGGGTCACCCAAAGAATAAAATGTCAGCTTTATGAAGGTGATTTGTGTTGCCGAAGGTCTTACCTCCTAAATGATGCACATCGAAGGACCCCAGTCCTGCAAAGAAGTAATAATGCTGCACATGGAGCGGTCCTTAGGGCATGTGAGAAAGCTTTCATGTCTGCTGAAGGAATTAAAATGAAACAAAAGTGAGAAGCCACGAAGAACTACACAGAACAGACATTATTTTAAAGATAAAAAGTCTAATCTGGGATACATTTTGGGAAGCATCTCATTCTTTTCCTTATTATATTAGAAGACAGTGAGTTTGAAAAGATTAAAAAGGAAGGAGGGAAAAAGGAAGGCCAATTAGTTAAAATCATTCAGATAATTTTTTACCTACTCTCTTCTTTTTTTAGAAGCTGGGTAGACAATATGCATCTCTTAGATTAAAATGACCCGTTATAAACCTCATAGTGTCAGAAATTTGAACCCTATTTATCACCCATATAAAGACAAAAACTATAGGGTTCGCAGCTGTAGCTAGTACTTACGTTTGAGGAGTTAAAAGTGAAAGCCGATGGATTTAAAACTAAGACTTTTATCACAGAAGGCAAAGATGAGAACAAACGAGGGAACAGAGATGAAATTTGTGAACTGAGGAAATGTGGTTAGTTAGGGACCCAGCAGGCTCTCCATGTATGGCTCTGAAATCAGACAATTTCCTCAAGATATAGTCTAAAATTAGCATATCAGTATTGTGCCTTAATATTCTATAGGATGGTAAGAATTAAGTCCTGGGGAACCTGTTCTGAGTCTTGGGTTTTTGTTTCTGAGTGTGTGTCCTTGGGTAAGTCAATAATCTCCCCAGGCCTCAGTTCCCTCATCTGTAGGTCTTTAAATTCTCTCTGGTATTAAAATTCTATGATTTTATGAAAATAACTTCACATAAACTTTACATTTCAATACAGTTCAACCATAAATACTCAAATATTTATTAAGTACAGTAATTCCTTGGTATCCATGGAGGATTGGTTCCAGAACTCCTCGTGGATACCAAATCCACACATGTTCAAGTCCCTTACTTAAACATGACCTATTTGCATATAACCTACACACATCCTCCTGTAAGCTTTAAATCATCTTTAGATCACTTATGAGACCTAAAATAATGTAAATGCTGTGCAAATAGTTGTGTACTGAATAGGAAATAATGATAAGAAAAAAAAAGCTGTACATGTTCAGTGCAGATGCACCCATCCTAGTCTTAGCACACAGCTACACCAGAGGACCACATAGTAACTGCCACATACATGTCAGCAACAGCATAACATTAAAAAAATATATTTTCGATCCATGGTTGGTTGAGGCCATGGATGTGGACACAGAGGGCTGACTGTACTAGTGAGCAAGACACTACATTAGCTACTTGAGGTAGGCGAGTATGAAGGCCTGCCTTTTTGAAAAATATATTTTATTGATTATGTTATTACAGTTGTCCCAATTTTCCCCCTTTCCTCCTTCTACCCAGTAGCCCCCTAGTCCCTCCGGCAATCCTCCCAACCTTAGTTCATGTCCATGGGTCATGCATGTAAGTTTTTTGGCTATTCCATTTCTTCTACTGTTAACATCTCCCTGTGTATTCTGTAACGACCCATTTGTACTTCTTAATCCCTGTACCTTTTCCCCCATGCTCCCCCTTCCCCCTTCCAGCTGATAACCCTCCAAATGGTCTCCAAAACTATGATTCTGTTTCTGTTCTGCTTGTTTGCTTAGTCTGTTTTTTAAGATTCAATTGTTGATTGTTGTGTGTTTATTGCCATTTTAATGCTCATAATTTTGATCATTTTCTTTTTCTTCAATAAGTTCCTTTAACATTTCATATAATAATGGCTTGGTGATGATGAACTCCTTTACCTTTACCTTCTCTGGGAAGCACTTTATCTGCCCTTCCATTCTAAATGATAGTTTTGCTAGATAGAGTAATCTAGGTTGTAGGCCCTTGCTGTACATCACTTTGAATACTTCTTGCCAGTCCCTTCTAGCCTGCAAAGTTTCTTTTGAGAAATTAGCTGACAGACTTATGGGAACTCCTTTGTAGGTGACTCTCTGCTTTTCTCTTGCTGCTTATAAGATACTCTCTTTATCTTTAATCTTTGGCATTCTAATTATGATGTGTCTTGGTGTGGTCCTCTTTGTGTCCATCTTCTTTGGGACTCTCTGTGCTTCCTGGACTTGTATGTCTTTTTCCTTCACCAAATTGGGAAAATTTTCTTTCATTGTTTTTTCAAAGAAGTTTTCAATTTCTGGCTCTTTCTTTTCTCCTTCCAGCAGCCCTATGATTCGAACATTGGTTCATTTGAAATTGCCCCAGAGGCTCCTTACACTATCCTTGTTTTTTTTTGTTTTCTTTTTTCTTCTTTCTGTTCTGATTGAATGTTTTTTTTTTTCCTTATGTTCCAAATCATTGATTTGATTCTCAGCTTCATACACTCCACTGTTGGTTCCCAGTAAATTTTTCTTTATTTCACTTAATGTAATCTGCATTTCTGCCTGGGTCTTTTTTATGCTGTTGAAGTGCCCAATGATTTCCTTGAGCATTCTAATAACCAGGGTTTTGAACTCTGCATCTGATAGATTGCTTATCTCCATTTCGTTTCGTTCCTTTTCTGGAGTTTTGTCTGTTCTTTCATTAGGGCCATGTTTCTTTGTCTCCTCATTTTGGCAGCCTCTCCTGCATTTGTTTCTATATATTAGGTCAAGCTGCTCTGACTCCCTGTCTTAGTAGCATGACCTATTGTAGAAAAACGCACCAGTAAGTTCTATGGGGCAGAGCCTTAGGTAATCACCAGGGCGGGGGCTCCCATGTGACCCAAGTTGATGGAGTCTCTGATATGGTGTTGCTGTTCTGTGGCTCTGTGTGGGGGAGGGCTCAGAAAGGAGACAGTGCTGCTGCCTGGTCTCTGGAGATTTGTCTGGGAGGAAGCTGTCCCTCAGCACTTGCCCTGATGCCAGACCCTTCTTCAGTTTCTCTCCATATGCCAATGGTGCCTTTCTAGCTGTTGTGCAGGTGCTGGAGTCCAGAGGGAGTGAGTCTGCTTGAGTTCTAAATCCTTTGGGGCCCTTTAAGAGAAGACACCTGAGTAACCTGCATTTTCTTCTGCTGCCCCATCCCCTATTGGTTTTTATAGCTATAAGTCATAGGGGCTTATCTTCCTGGCACTGGAATCCTGGATTGGGTGGTCTAGTGTAGGACTGGGACCCCTTGTTCCCAAGGTATTCCTCCTTATTTTTATCCACCACAGGTGGGTATGTGACCACCCATTCTGAGTCTCCACATCTCTATGTCTGTGCATCCCCACCCCTCCTGTCCATCTGGGTGAATGTAATTTCTTTAATTCCTTGGTTGTCAGACTTCCATACTACTTGATTTTCTGATGATTCTGGGTGATAGTTGTTTTGTAGTTTAGTTGTAATTTTTGCTGTGGTTGTGGGAGGAGGTGAGCCGTGTTTGTGTGTACCTCCATCATGCAGGCCACATACAGCACAGCAACAATTGGGAGGGAAACCACAGCTCCCAGCTTCTCCCTTGAAGGCCTGCCTTTCATGTCTAGGGAAAAACACTCAGAAAAGGTGGAAGTTGTGACATGAAGTAAATACCAGAAAATCCCAGGACTCATTTAGGAAAGCCTTGTACCCTTCTTATTGGAATGGTGGTGTTCTTAGAACTGGGAGAGGACTGTGTGCTGAAAGAAGGAAAGTAGAATGGAGGCTCAAAGGGAAGTGACTTCACATATTGCCAGAGATGGAGGAGAGCTTTGCAGAGGAGGAAAACTCAGAGGTGTTCTGGAGAAAACAAGTATTCCTCTTGAGCAGGGTTATAAGGTGTGTAGAGGAACAGGGAAGGTGAGATGACAAGTATAGATAATTTACAGAGGACCTTGATGCAGAACAGAGAGATTGACTCTAAGC
Organism: Macrotus californicus; assembly: GCA_007922815.1. Classification (NCBI taxonomy): domain Eukaryota; kingdom Metazoa; phylum Chordata; class Mammalia; order Chiroptera; family Phyllostomidae; genus Macrotus; species Macrotus californicus. The sequence continues at coordinate 14,049 of VMDR010017770.1, forward strand.
CCTCTGAGGAAGGGCATCACAGGATGTCATGTGACAGATAAATCAGAAAACAGAGAAAAGGTGGAAGGATATATCTCTTCAGTAAGACCTTGGAGCTAGCTGGTGATCAGTTGCCTTCTATACTCTTGCCCCTCAAGCTTGCTGTAAAATGGCATAGGGTCAGTAAATGTGGTTATGGAAAGTCTTTGGTACTAAGATTTGCTACTTCTGAAGGTAGCAAAAATGAAGGCAGCTTGCTTGTTTTGCTGGCCTCTCTCCCTTTGAAGTAGCTTTCCAAGCCTGCTATTGACAGCCCATGGTGGGGGCATTTGGTTTTCCTCCTGGCTGATCTCCCATTGCTGGATTTAGTTTTCCAATGGCTTGCTATGTGTCTGGATGGAATGGCTCTGAAGGAAGCAGCTGTAGGCGACCCCTTTTATCACAAGGATCTACCTCATCATAAGATGATATTGCTAATGGGAGAACCATGAATCCCCCTGGCTTTAATTGTTGACCTAATTGCTTTTTAATTTTTTGGCTGGTCTAGAAGGCAAAACAAATGAGGTTGAAATACACATTCTTAGCTATTCATCATAATCATAATAATTAAATGATCATTGCTATTATACCAGAAAAAGCATGTTAACAAGACATTCCATGTCTTGTTTTCTTTACTTCTTTTTTACCTGCCTGCCCATTGTTTGTTTAAGCAAATCCCAGCATTTTGTATGCCTTCTTGAAGTGGCAGCCCAGAAATTTCACACAACAGGGTGTAGGGCAGCAATCCTGAAGAAAGGGGCTGGGGGACTTGGATTATGTTTCACTGAATATATATTTGGGAGTGGCTCTGTTAGGAAACAACAGAGATATGCAAGTCTGCAGTCCTCCCTATTACTCCTATTCACCCCTCTCAAGTGCATCTACTAACTGACTCCTTCTTTCTATTTCTGTTTTGGGTTATTGAGTCACTGAATGGCCTTGTTTTGCTGCTTTCTTCCTCAGCATTTTTGTTCTCTTGTCCATCTTGAGCAAAATTCCTGTGTATGTGTTTGGTTTCTACTAGAAGGTTTTGTTGGAATTTTTTCATACCTGTTTTTCCTATTGTATTTTTATTTACATAATCTTGCCCTTATGCAGATTAAACAAGGGATCATTCATACTTAAGTTATAGATGATTCGATACTGATGCACATGTAAGAGCAGATGTTTTCATGCAAGTATGGCTGTCAAAGTTAATTCAACTTAGTTTGCAACTGCTGTTTCAGTGAAATTTGGATTTTTCAGCTCTCACTCTTTCCTGCTTGTGGCATTTTGTTTATTTGGAAATATAATATTCACTACAGAGCAGAATTATATGTTATCCCCTTCTGGTTGACATCTTTGCCTGGCTAACTTTAAGTTTTCAGTATGTTCGAATATGATGCTTCTAGAGTGGGCAGGAAAGCTCAGTTTATGGTAGTTATATTCTTCTAAACAGTTGCCCTAGAAATGATATACCCAAAGTTTTTAGTAAGGTTATCATATTGCTTTATCTGGAGGACAACTAAAATACACACATATGCACACACACCACAATGCAACCCTTATGCTCAACAAAGAAAAATTACAGTGCACAAAAGGAAAAAAACACACAAAAATAAAAAAGGCAGAGCAAAACCTTCTCAAAGTCATACATTTGTTTAAAGTTGCTAAATTACACATTTTGGACCCTAAAATTGTTTGTGAAGAGTGCTCTGAAATTATTAGACTACAATTAGACTTTGAACCAAAATGACATTTTGAGATTCTGCAACATGGAGCCTGAGTGTGGGCTGGTGGAAGAAGGAAGTGCAGCTGTGAGTGCTGATGACTGGCTGTGAGACCAAAGTTTGACAAAGAGCTGAAGGACTATGTTTTAACATTTAAACACTGGGTATGGTGGAAGCAAGGAGTGACAGAGCTAACAAGATGGGAGCTTTGGTCAGAGAGAGAAGATGCTACTTTTTAATGCTTCAAAAGTACTGTAGGGTTCTGCATGGGAGCATGGGTAGTGAAGGCTGCTGGAGCTGAGGCTAACAGGAACCTAGATGTTCTTCATGGATGTTAATGTTACTCAGCAAGGTAGCAACTCAGGGTGGAGAGCAGAACCATAAGCCAGAGAAAGACTGCCTCTTCTTATTGCCCTCTATAACAATATGTCAATCCATCACCCATTTAACATTGATTCAAAAATTAATGTGTTTTAAGTATCAATCATATACTGGAACAATTACTAGAGTTACAAAAATACATCAGATGTGATTCCAGAGCATGGGGAGCTCACCCCCTGGAGTTTGAGTGCATACCACGTGCCTCAAGCAAAGCTTGCAAACTCTCAGGACTTTAGAGGTGAGCTGGCCATATAAATGATGAAGCCAGTAGGTGGAATAAGTAGGAACTGTCTGGCAACTGTGGTGAACTGCAGGGCTCAGAGCTCACCTAATGGAGGCAGCCATTATTTCATGTTAGTACATCTTCTGATTTTTTTAAGTAAAAAATGTAGACTTATAAGGGTGATGTTTCTCAACTCTAAAATTTTAGCAAGCAATTAAAAAACACTGTATGGACCAATGATTTGTGGCTCTGATTTAAATAATTGGAGCTTCAGGCAACCTTGGGTTCCTGTTTTGGTTTGTTCCTAACTTGCTGGTGATTTTAGCCAAATTGAGGTGGGATAGTAAGAAACTAGGAAAATTCATTGGCAACTGGAATGGGGAAACTGACACTGATAGTTGATTCAAACTAGCCTCATCCCAGCAACCTGACTCACCTGCCTCCTTCTCCCTTACATGGCCACTCCCTTAAGCATTAAGCTCTCAGGACAATGGGGTTCTGATCAGCATCCAATAATTGTAGGAACAAAGCCTTGGGTCTGTTGACCACAGAGACAGAATTTCGGTCAAACTAGAGATAACATCTAGGCCTCAGTTTCATTTCAGCTCCAAGCCCAGAAAAGCAGCAAAACCAGATGAAGCAATGCCATGGCTGACATCAGGACCAGATGCAATGACCCATAACCCCTTACCCTAGCACTGGTCAATCAGTAGAGACCATGAACCTGACCCTATATGCTCATTTTGGTGAATCAGCATATTAAATAATACACATGGAAAGCTGATGAATATTCTATTTAGATCCTCTCCTGAGAACTCCCCTAAAATTTCTGCCTTTTTGAAAACAGATAAAAACCATTAAGACAAAGGACCCAGTGCTCATGCTCTCTCTGAAAACACCCCTGCCTTCTCTCTTCAGGTGTGTATCTGTGCTTTCTCTCTCCTAACTCCTAATGGTTCCTATGAGGCTTGCAACCAGGGGAGCAATTGGCAATGGCAGCTCATCCTGTACTAACCCTCGAACCTGTCCCCAAGGACCCTTCTTTTGCCTCTGTAACTTGTTTGCCGAGTTTCTTGCAGCCCAGCTGGCTCACTTCTGCCTCTGTGACTTTCTTTCTAAAAGGCCAAGGCTCGCTTGAATCTTCTCTTCAAGTGTACTTCTGCTTTGCATGCTAAGTAAACTTTAGAGTTCTTGACTCTGAATTCTTTGTTTGCTGAACTCAAAAACTGAGAGCCAACAATGCCAGCAACAAAATCATCTAAATTCTCTGGAACGCAATGACCTCATCTATAAAATGGAGCAGTGAGCTGTAGAGGGTGAGCTCTAGAGCCTTTCCCAGATTTCAATGGCTAAATAGACTTCTAATGAATTGCCATCTGCAGAGCGTGGGGACCATTTCTGTTATTCTCCTTTCTCTAAAATGTGTGGTGTCAATCAAAGGCTGCCATTCTGGAGGAATTCATTATGGTGAGTAATAATATGGCCTAGCTGGACTCATAGAAGGAGCCAGATTTGGAAGGTACCATGGTGAACTGTAGTTTCTCTTACTCTCTCCCGTGCTTGTAGTCAAAGGGGAGGCAGGATGGTGTAATGAAATTGTTGAGAGAGACATATGCTGATACCTCAGGTCTATGTTTAATTATCTCTGTGAGTGGGAAAGTCATTTTCCCCCAGTCTCAGATGTCAATGGCTATAAGGGAAGGAAAAGAATGTCCGTTCTCATAAGAATTTGTATGCTTTGCCCTGGTTGGTGTGGCTCAGTGGGTTGACCACTGGCCTGAAGGCTGAAGGGTTGCTGGTTTGATTCCTGGTTAGAGCACATGCTTGCGTTGGGGGCTGGGTGTCTGGTTGGGGGTGTGCATGAGGCAGCCGATGGATGTTTCTCTTACACATTGATGTCTCTCTCTCTCTTTCTCCCTCCCTTCCTCTCTCTCTAAAAAATTAAATAATCTTAAAAAAAAAGAATTTGTATGCTTCCTTGTGCCAGAGGAGAAACATATCATCACTTCTACATATGTCTATTTATTTAACTGTTTTTCTCTTGTTAGAAAGTTTACTAGAAAGCAAAATACCTGGACCAAATTAGCTTGATTCTTCAAAGAATTGCTTAGATTAATTATAATTTAATGTCATAACCTCTGCTTAAAATATATATATATATATGTGTGTGTGTGTGTGTGTGTGTGTGTGTGTGTATGTATATAATGTCTTCATTGCTGCAGTTAAAGGCATTGTTCAAATTGGTTGCTCAGTGTTTTTTATATGGCAGATAAACAAACATCACCTGTGAATAGGCTGGAGGGTTTGGTTCCATATTGAGCTTTTGCTTTGCTGAGCGAGGTATATGTGAAGGGCATGAGCTGAATTGCTTGGATCAGTAAAGGGGGGTTTCAGAGCCTATGGGTGAGGAATAGGGAATGGGAAGAGAGGAAGAAAACCTACCTGAAGGGGAGCTGGAGAAGAGGCCATGGGACATGTAAGGACAGAGATAGCTAATATAAATTAGTTGAGGTTTTACCATGGGCTATTTGATATGATCTTTTCCTTCATCTCCTCACAATACCTTCCGGAATATCAACATCTCTTGCCAATTTTTTGTGCTTTTTTTGTGGCTGAGGTTGATCTTCTATTTTATTTTTTCTCAGCTCTCTGTTCTGTTTTAAATTGATCATTTCTTTTTTTAAGTATTTTTATTGATTATGCTATTAGTTTTCCCAATTTTTCCCCTTTATCCCCCCTCTGCCTTGCACTTCCAATCCTCCAGCATTCTCCCACCTTAGTTCATGCCCATGGGTTGCACATATAAGTTCTTTGACTTCTGTGTTTCCTATACTATTCTTTCCCTCTCACTATTTTATGCCTACCAATTATGCTACTTATTCCATGTACCTTTACTCCCATTCTCCCCTCCCCTTCCTCACTGATAATCCTCCATGTGATGTCCATTTCTGTGATTCTGTTCCTATTCTAGTTGTTTACTTAGTTTTTGTTTTCATTTTTTTATGTTCAGTTGTTGATAGTTGTGAATTTGTTGTCATTTTACTGTTCATAGTTTTTTATCTTTTTCTATTTCTCAGATAAGTCCCTTTAACATTTCATATAATAAGGGCTTGGTGGTGATGAACTCGTTTAACTTGACCTTATCTGGGAAGCACTTTATCTGCCTTTCCATTCGAAATGATAGCTTTGCTAGATAGAGTAGTCTTGGATATAGGTCCTTGCCTTTCATGACTTCAAATACTTCTTTCCAGCCCCTTCTTGCCTGTAAGCTTTCTTTTGAGAAATTAGCTGATAGTCTTATGGGCACTCCTTTGTAGGTAATTGTCTCCTTTTCTCTTTCTGTTTTTTTTTTTTTTAAATATATTTTATTGATTATACTATTACAGTTGTCCCATCTC